>JACCHW010000182.1:0-87936 GCA_018907185.1 Platyscapa corneri | reverse complement strand
CATTTACTCGGGTACAGCAGGGAACACCGGAGGGGCAAAGCCCGTTTAAAAGAACGAATCGCCGCAAAGATAGATGAATACGCGATGGGCCCGATTTCGATCAAAACCGCCGGGCGTGTTTGGGATGGAAAGTTTTAACAGGCGCTGATAATACCAGGCCCGCAAAGAAAGGGGTTGTTTTTTTTTTTTTTTGTTTTTTTTTGATTGGTTTTTTTTATACATCCCTCTGAACGCGTTGCTTGCCGGGGCGAAGAAGGGAAGCGAGCCCGTCCAATGGACGCAAGAGGGCGCGACGCATTTAAAGCGTCGAAAAACGCCCTTGCAGAAGCTGCACTGCTCGTTCATCCCGTTGCCGAAGCCCCATTAAGCTTCGCGGTTGATGCGTCGGATTTCGCGGTCGGAGGCGTATTACAACAACAAATAAATAACGCGTGGCAGCCGTTGGCGTTTTTCACTAAATCGTTAACGACTGCCGAACGCAAATACAGCGCCTACGACCGCGAGCTTTTGGCGGCATACGCGAGCATAAAGCGATTCAGGCATGTGGTCGAGGGCAGGAATTTCACGATCTTTACAGATCACAAACCTTTGATTTTTGCCTTCGATCAGAAACCGGACAAATGCTCCCCGCGGCAGTTCAGGCATCTCGACTACATCGCGCAATTTACCACTGATATCCGGCACATAAAAGACGCTGAAAATCAGGTGGCCGACGCATTATCGCGCGTCGAAACAATCTCGACAAACTGCGATTATACAGAAATGTCAGCTGCGCAAGATCGGGATGCCGAGCTGCGGGAGTTACTTAAGGATAAAAAGTCCGCGTTGCAGTTGAGGAGGATAAATTTTCCCAATTGCGGCGCGGACATATACTGTGACACCAAAAACAACATCGTACGACCCTTCGTACCAGCAGGCTTACGTCGAACAATCTTCGACAGAATACACGGCCTGTCGCACCCTGGCTCTCGCGCCACGAAGCGACTAATAACATCGCGTTTCGTTTGGCCGGAAGTAAACAAAGATATCAACGAGTGGACGCGAGCCTGTATTCCGTGCCAGCGGAACAAGGTGAGCCGGCATGTCTCTGCGCCCATAGGACAGTTTAAAGAGCTTTCCAGACGATTCGAGCACGTGCACATCGACCTAGTGACCATGACGCACTGTCAGGGTTACAGGTATTGTTTGACGTGCGTCGACCGTTTTTCCCGCTGCCCCGAAGTAGTGCCGATTCCAGACATGGAAGCTGCGACTGTAGCAAAGGCTTTCATGTCGACATGGATCGCACGTTTCGGCGTCCCCGCGCGAATAACAACTGACCAGGGACGACAGTTCGAGTCAGCCCTTTTCGCCGAATTGTGTGGCCTGCTCGGTGCGAAGCGGATTCGAACTACGGCATATCACCCGCATGCAAACGGCCTCGTGGAGAGATTTCACAGGCAGCTTAAGCCGCAATAAAATGCCACAACGGTATCGACTGGGTGTCAACACTACCAGCTGTGCTGCTCGGCATACGCACGGCCATAAAGGAGGACCTCGGCGCCTCAGCGGCCGAGCTCGTTTATGGCACCGGCGTGCGCTTGCCTGGGGAATTTTTCCACACAGGCAATGTCAACCCTACGTCGGACTATTTAAAAATTTAAGAAATAAAATGAAAAACATAAAACCCACAAGCATAGTCCGACACGGGGAAAATAAAGTGTTTATATTCAAAGACCTCGCAACTGCATCATCTGTATTTTTGCGCCGCGATGCAATGCGAGGTCCCGGCGACTCTTCATACGAAGGCCCGTTCAAGGTCATCGAACGGGGCGAAAAAACCTTCGTAATTCTAGTCGGCGACAGGAAGGTCCACGTCTCGATCGACAGATTGAAACCGGCTTTCTTGTTATCCGAGGAATTGGACAAAGTAGATTTAAATAATAATAATAATAAGGCCAACAATAAAAATAACATTAATATTAAGAATAATAATAGTAACGTACAAATAAATCATTTTGTTACCCGCGCCGGCCGGAGAGTTCGCTTCCCCGAGCGCTTTCAGGCCGGACTTAAATAATAATACATAACAAGAAAAATATATTTTTTTTTGTATACAAACGTTGTCACTGGGGAGGGAGTGATGTGGCGCATACTTTAGAATATTTACTCTTACTTGTAAGTGGCGGGCCGGACCGATGTTGCCGCGCGCCGACAATTCGGCGCGCATGAGATATACAAAGATCGGGTGTCCCGCGTCGCGTCGTGTCGAGTATCGACATTATTATTTAAACGTTAGAAATAAGAATTAGACATAAGTACGCGTAGTGTTTTGCGTTTTTGTAGAAAATAACAAAAAGAAGCCTGCGGCCCTTTTGCCGACGGCGGAGTCAGTTAGAATCGTGCAAGCGACTCCATGGCACTTGCGTTCGGCTCTCATATATTGTGCTATTAGCATAACATATGATTTGTACAACCCTCATTAATAAATAATCGTTTGTGAAATAAATAACGTAGTGATTATTTACCCGATAACTAAACCATCTTTAAACTTTTCGTTGTTTTTTCTGTTTATTCTTAATATTTTCAATATTAAGTTTTTCTTTCTTATTTCTGTATCATTCACCTTGCTATTTATTCTTTTATTCTTTTTCCTTTTCATACTTATAAATTATTATTTTCTCCGTCTGTTTTCTTTTCCTTAGTATTTATATCTCTGTATCTTTCCATTCTACTAGTTGCCTCTGACTCTACTTTTCGTCATTTTTTTCAGACTGTCCATGTTTTCTTCTACAAAAATTCTCTTATAATTGTCGATATTAATGTATTTTTCATATTTTTTAAAAACTTTTCTTAATTTTTCCTTTTTAAAATTTTTTAAACAAGAAATTCACTTTTTTCTTCTCCTTTTTTTATAAACATATAACAGATATCAAACATTATATTTATCGTTTCTTTTTGTTTTTATATCAATATTTTTTTTTTTAATCTTTAATACTAGTCATTCTGCAATATTTTCTTGGTTATTAATCTAAAAAACTTATTAAACATTACTAATTAAACAAACTGAGAGACAATAAACGTTGGTTGATAAAAAAAGAATGTGTAATAAATTTGTAATTGTGTTAAAAACAAAAAAATTAATGAAATGTGCTATGTAGGAGTGCAATATTCAAACGCAAATTAATGGAAGAATATTATAAAAGGAGAAAAGAAAAATATAAAGATATTATACAAAATTCCTTGGAAAAATAAAAAATAAAATGGTAAGATAAAGATACAACATAGAAAGCAAATATTAAGGATAAAGAAACAAAAAACGGATAAATGAACTATAACTTTAACTGATGTGAATAAGTTATAAAATAGGTGATTAATTGATAAACGTGAGTTGGAAACATACGTCAAACGTATGCCACATGGCAGATCGGCACAAGTCAAAGTAATGTACAACATTTTAATTAACAATGTATAAATTGCTTTTAAATAAATAAATAATAATAATATATACTTAATATAAATGAAAAGTAAATTATGAAAATTAAAAATTTAAATTCAACCCAAAGAATTCTATTATTTGAGGTTTTATTATTAATTCTTATATTTTAATTTACAAAGTGATAACAAAATTTAATTAGTTTTTAATATTATTTATATATGTACTTTATAAATAGGATTACATAATTCATTTAATTAAAACTTCTCCGATTGGTCCTAACGTTAAAGTTTATGATCATCGAATGATTAATTGAAGCTTACTCCCGTGGTTTTGGGGGTCAACTGACAATCCGTCAGAATTGGAGAATAACACTATATAATTAATACTCTGAGTAAAATTAAAAACTATAAAATTATAAATTAAATATATATGTACATATATACATATTATAAACTTTTTTTTTAATATAAATTTATAATTTAAATTTTGAATAACTAATGAAATGTACTGTACCAAAACAATTCGATAATCTAATTAAATTGATCTCCAGGAAGATTAATGCAAGTAAATTTGGAGAAACTTTGTAAACACGCGTAGTTTCAAACATGCGAAAAGTCAGAATGTAAAATATAAATAAATGGGAAAAAACTTTTTTCAAAACTCCATCAAATTTTAGTAATATGAAGTAAAATAAATTATTTGTATATTCTTGTTCAAATTTTTTTTATACATCGTGCGTATACAATTTAGAATGTCTGTACTTTAAATTATAGTACTTTTTCAATGATACTTTGAATATTCCATTTGTTCATTTTATTTTGTAATCACTACTGCAATAGAAGAACCAGTTTTACTTCTACAAAAATCTTTTTAATCGTAAGTTACCAACTATAGTTTAAATTATTAACTTATTCTGATAAAAAAACTTACTTAGAGTGTCGATAAAGTATGTTTATATGTTTTTAAACGTTCCATGAACAAAAATATTTTTATCAAAATAAAATAAATTTAATATCAGTGAAAATTTTTATATATTTTATATAATACATAGTAAGTTATAATATCCATCCCCATGAAAGTACAGTATGTAAAATTATCATTGGATTTTAAAACTGTAGGTACATACAAATAGAAATAAAAAACAACACTTAAATAAACAAATTATACCTCCTCTGTACAATCATTGATAATAATGAATTCTTATGCTTATCAATGTATCAATATACAACATGTATAAAAACAATTAATTTTTATTAACGATAAAATAAATAGTCAACGTTCAACATACAATTAATTAAACAGCTTAGAAGTAACATTTTTTACACATTTTTTGTAATAAAGAAAGTGTTATACAATCTACTAATCATACTTTATTAATCGTTTTAACATTTTATACTTTTGAGTATTTTTATCCTTTTTTATTTCTTTGTTTGTAGTGCACTATAATACCAACTTTCTGCAATTCACTTAACAAGTTCTCCATTTTGATGCATTTCTAAGGACAATGTCACAACCTCCAATAAATTCACCATTAATAAACACTTGTGGAATAGTTGGGCCAATAGCAATAGTCTTTAATACCTAAATCATAAAAAAATATATATGTTATTTGAAATTTCAATCATGAAAAATTATTTAATAAAAAAAACTTGCCAAAGATAAAAAATTTGTTATTTGAACACATTTTTAATTTTATTTGAAAAATAAATTTAATCTAATACTTTAAATTTATAAGTTATAATTATGATTTATAATTAAATAAAATATATCGTATATTAATAAACTATAAAATTACCTTGTCTAAGGTTTTCATCTTTAAGTACATCATGTGCATCATATTTTACATCATGCATTCTCAAAATTTGTACAACAGCATTACTAAATCCACATTTTGGTTCTTCTGGAATACCTTTCATAAATATCACAACTTTATTGTTCTACAATTAAACAATAAAGAAATAATTAATAAAATAATAAATTACTTATTCAATTATAAAATTAAGAGCATTATACGCGTGATACATACGAATTAATACGTACCTCTATATCATAAATTAATAATAAAAAATACATTTACTTACATTAACTAATTCTCTTATTTTTTCTGATTTTGTATTGAATTGTCGAAGTAAAATGGAAACTCGTAAAAGTCGAGTAAAAAACATTTTATTTTATTTGTATATTTTATAATGAACTCATGAATCGATTATGTTTGTGGTTATGTACAATCAGGCAACCTTAATTTAATTATATCATGCATATAAGCATATATATACATAAACACATTCATTCTCTTTCAAATTTGGACGCCATTTTCAACTTGTGATACCATAAAAGGGAAGTAAATAATCCTCTTAAATATTAAAATTTGTTTTATTTAAAAATTGTTTTCAAATATAAAAAGTTTAAAAAATTTTTGCCATCTTTTTCATTAAATCAATGGGTTAGAAATTGTTACCATTTATTTAAAATATTATTTGAGTAAGACTTTGATTTGTAATAATCCTTCTGAAATTCACCTAGATTATCTTGAGATTTCTTAGTTTTAAAAGTATTAAAATAATGACTTTCAATTAAACAGACTTCTTCATATAAATCTTCCATAGACATTTCAACAATATTAGCGCATTCATTCAATAGCCATATAAAATTCTCAGGTAATTCTTTTTCAAATAATTTGAAATTTTTTCCTTTAACTCGGCTAAAAATGCATTGGTACATCCAATAATCTTTGTACGGTCTAAAAAGTATTTCGAAGTCTGTTAGAAATGAATTATGTAGGTTATTTATACTTTTAACATTATCATTATTTAAAATGGAAATGCCTGAAACAAATATATTAATATAAGTTATTGAAATTTATTTGAAGTACTTCATAATGAGAAATATTTTTATTATAATCTTTACACTGATTATTTTTCATGTGATATTCAGGAATAATATTGATTTGATTGAATTCACAAGGAAAACTGTTAAAATCTCTAATCTTATTTTTTTGATGTTTCTTAGCGATCTTCCTTCGATTTTCGATAGATGACTTTATAAATTTTCCAGTTGCATCTCGACAAGGAATATATTTTTCTTTAAAAGCCTTTTTTGTATGTTTTAAAGATTCTATTTCATGATAATACAAATTAATATTATATTTCTGAAAAAAATTTCTATTTAATAAATTGCTGTCTGTCCAAACAATTTCTTTTGTCTTTGAGTTATTCAAACATTTCTCATCATCAGAATTGCTATCATGAATATTAAGTCCATCAAACAAAATTTGTTCAAAAAAATTATGTTCCTTTGTTTTATTGAATTTTTGAAAATTATAAACTAAAGAATAATATTTGAAATTTTGAAAATTAATTTTTAATTTACACATACGATTTTTATGTGAATAATCTAATAAATTGTCACTTTTTTTTATATGAATTTTGAGTGATTTTTCAAGAGCTTCTACTTTAACAGGTTTATTTAACTCTTCCAAAGTTAGAATTCTTGTTTGCTCAAATGGTGAAACAATTTTTTCTAAGTATCGAATGCTACAATCTATAACTTCAAGTTTTATTTTACATTGAGCAGCCCGAGTTCGACAAGTTCTGAGATTAAAATACTATTAATGTACATTTTTAATTTTCAATATAAGCAAATTAAATTTTAATTATTGATGCTTCTTAAATAGTAAGTATTATAAACCATCTTATAAATTTGTAAAATTTAAGATATAATTATAAGATATTGTAATAATAGTGACTAAATATTATACATTTTGTAATACTTACCAATTAGCTTTGTCATATATCCAACTTTTGCTTCGTAAAAATTGTTTTTTAACATACTTGATATTTCATAGTAAGGATTTTTTTTCAACTGGTTTATATAAGATTGCAATGGAGTAAAAGATGGAGAAAATATTTCCATTTCTTTAAGAGGTATTAATTTATCATTAAGTTTTTCGATACAGTGATAAAATGCATCTGTCAGATTCTGTGATATAAAATATTTACAATTGGTAGCTTCGTATTCTTTAGTTTCTTTTTTAGACTTCATTAAGCTCATAAATCTCAAATACAAATGTGAAATTCCAATACATTCAGGATCATATTTTATTTTAGATGGAAAATGTAAATTTGTTAAAATCGTTTTTCGACATTCAATGTATTTTTGCCATTCACAAAAACTAAACAATGTTGTTGTTGATATTTCTTTTTCACTACTTATTCTTTATTGTAAAAAAATAAATAAATCTTGTTTAAAATTTGTAATTAAATTTCGTTTTAAATGTCAATGAAAATAAATGTATGTAAATATATATTACATTATTTTTAATTTTTAATTTTAGATCATAGAAATAGCTATTCGTACGATATATTTTCATATTAAATCTATATAAATTTTAATCATATATTATATTTCATAATAAATTAAAAATAATCAACTTATAATAAGTTGTAATTAAATTTTCATTAACATATTTTTTACAAAATAATTTATCTTACTTATTAATTTTTTCAGCTATCCGACTTATTCTTTTTCTGTAAGATCATCCAGACTGAAAAGAATTTTTTAAAACTATTATAATATAAGCCATTGCTCTACCTTCATAATTAGGAATTAATGAAGATTTTGATGTAAACTTCATGATAGAAGGTAAAGATAAAAATATTCTTTCCGTATATAATAAAATACCTCCTGAAAATATAATAGAAAATTTTATATATTATATTATTATATTTAAAAATACAAACTTCTTACTCGGTAATTCAAGATCTTCACAAAATCTCTTTATTAAAGTTTTAAAATCAGGACTAGTAAATTCATAAATTTTTAAAAATTTTGCAATAGCAGCTGCAGTTTTTCTTATGCCTCTATGTGTAATATTTGAGTATTTGTTAGGAGATTAATATCACTTTTTGTTAATATTATTTCTGATGGAATTAAGTGATCTAATTTGTAATATGAAAGATGACCTTCTCTACTAAACCTGCAAAATATTTTAATTATTTCATGAATGATTAAAGATTATTGTCTTACCTTATCATATCAGATATAGAAATATTAAAATTATCGATTCTTAAAGCTAAGTAATAATTGACAATAATTTTAATGTGTAACTATATGTGGCCCTGTTGCATATTGGAGTAGTTACATGTGTTTTACAATAAATCGTTTTTTTTTGAACATGGAAAGTTTTTAGACATTGTTTTTATTTTTTTAGCTTCTAGTTTTGCTTTTTTATTAAACGGATTCTATAAAAAAGATTTACTAATAAAATTTTTAACATATACAACTAAATTGTTATAACAATAGATTATTTTACTTAAAAGTATTTTTAAATGATTGAGTATTGTCAGACTTTAAGCTTTGTAAGCTTTCATTAACAGAATGTATACTAGTAGTTATAGAGCTAGTTTGATGCTGCCTGTATTTTTCATATTCCAATGCAACTAAAAGTTTCTAAAAAATGTTACTATAATTTTAGCACATTTTTTAAATATATAAATGTAATTCAATGATTATAGCTTACTTTACTCTTATTTATTTCTTTAGTTGAAATACTTCCAGCGCTTATATAGCTAGATATCATAGAAGAAGTAGTTATTTTAGTTAATTGTTTTTTTTTTTTTTCTGTTTTTTTTTGTTTTATTTTACCATAAATAATTTCTGCATACCTATAATAAAATGTTACAATTATTTATTATAAAATAAAAATAAGAAATTATAAAAATAGTTCTGGTTACTTCTTATGAAAACGTCGAGCCATCTTAGGAATACACTTTTTATTTTTTGATGTAAAGGCAACTTCTAATTTTGATAGATATTGTGTCCACAACTGTAACACAGTTAATTTTATTATACGATCAACACCAATTTCAATAAGTTGATTAGTTAATCCTAATAATACAAAATTATAAAGTTCCCAACTTGTCCACCCTATAACATCTGTAACATATTTATTATAAAGTATTAATAACTTTTTAAATTATAAGAACTAATTGTGATCTTGGGAAATATTTACGGGTTTTATCAGATTTCGTTGTTTTTATTGTGGTTTTACGTAGTTTTGTTATATTATCATATCGTTCTTCAAATATTTCTTCAATAACATCCTGATAATACATACAAAATTATTTCTTATGAAAAATTATTAAAAATGAAATTTATATTAGGTTACCTCATTTTGTGTTTGACATGTGTTACAAAAAAAATATCCATCTTGCTTATAAAACTCTGTGTTATTACATAAAACACATTTTTGTATATTTTCTTCTTGGAATAACATTGTATACAATGTGTGTGTGTATATTACTAAACAGTAGCAAAATTTAATATTTTATTCTATAATTATTATTTCATAAAAGTAAAAATATGATTCATCTAACCTCGAAGATCTAAATATTGGAAAGTAATCTATTCAACTTGACTTACTATGATAATATTCATTATCATTTTATTCAAAATTCAATTCAGCTGAAAACTTGCTTTTTTATAATAGTGTATATAAATCTTAATTATTTGCTAAAGTAAACGATTACACCGTTCGCCAAATAGATTATTATTGATCACATGCACACATACATATTTATACATGTCTATGAAATAATTTAATATTGATTACAATGAATAATCAAGAATTTATTATTTATAAGAGCTGTATTATCATCCTTTTATTCTGTAATTTGTCACAATACAACGATGAAAATATTACTAACACAACTAATAATAGGAGACGTAGAAAATAATTCAAATAATATACAGTTTATATATTGCATAAGAGTTACCATGTTAAGGGCAAAATGTTTACTTTATTTATTAATATACATTGTTTAGACTTAAAAATGGAGTCGACTTAAGTTTGTACGCAACAACAACGTTTGATAGTTTACTACCAATTGTGAAAATTTTTAAGCAAACATTACCGGCATCTGTATCAATGTTTCGTACACGTGAACTATTGAGTACTAAAAATATCGACAACTATCACGGTTAAGTTAATGGTATCATATTTCATGTTCATCTCTATTTTCATTCGTTCTATAGCTCTAATTTATCTGTGTATTTCTTTTTAAAAGTTAATTTTTTTTATTTAATGCATTTAGTTTCTCTCTGTATCCATAACTGTTAATATTTTATTAACATTTTCATCATAATTTTTTATTTAAAGTAATTTAATTAGTTTTTTATTACCTTTTTATAACACACATTGTTAGTGACGCGGGAGTATTGTGAAGGACGATTAGACTAGATGGGAATATCGATTAGACTGAAATTATTTATTTTGACACAACCGATTGCGCTACATAAATTTATTAATTTAATAAAGCAAAAAAGGGTGAGCACGACATTCGTCTCCTGTCGTTTCATCCTTTTCTTCTCTAAAAAGAAAAAAAAACCCGCCTGTCACTTCTTCCCTATCCTTTTATGTCGTTTTCCTGCTTTTCCCTTCCTTGCTCCTTCACAAGAAAATTACAATTTTCGCCAAGATGCAGCTGCTTCCTGCTTACATTCTTCGAAGGCCTTGTTAATCTGTATTATAGCGCCAACCTTAATTGCCCTTAGCATACAAATTTTCTGTGTATAAAGCATGAACAAAAGCTGTTATAGTGATAAATTATTTGAAGGTAGCGGTTCTATTAACCGCGCTAACATAAAATATTCAAAAACAAATATACAATAATCAATAGATAAATTCCGTACAATTCTCGCCCCGGTCGTTCATGCCGACAGCTTACTTCGGATCGCCAACATGTGTTCAGGTACATGCGGAACAGCCATAGTCAATTTCAATTTCAACACACATTTTCCATTGCTTATTTTAATATTCAATAGTAATTTAATGATAATTAATCAATTAGTAAAATTACTGTAAGCAAATTTAAAAAACTCAAAATATTCTGCAGTGAAAATAGTTTATATTTTTCAGATAACTAATTAATTGAATAAATAATTTGCTTTTATAAAAAATCAAGCAAATATTGTCTGTGGATATATTCAATATTCAAAAAGAAAAATTTTACATATTGTAGATTCATATTATAAAAAAACACTGTACTCAATTGAATATAGTACAAATTATTATTATGAATTATATTATATGTAATGATATATAACACACTTTAACTTATAAATATTTCTCTATCTGTTGATGCGAAATATTAAGGATTGTGCGAGTATTATTGCAGCACTAATGGCCGCCTATCAGCGCGTCGAAAAAGAGTGATAGCTTCTTTCAATTGTCCACTAGTTTTGATTACAGTTAAGCTTTGTAAGATCATGGTTTTATTAAACCTTGATGTTCTATATTAAATCTTATCGTCTACTATATATTGTAGCAGTTATAGGATCTTTGTAAGACACTTTTTCCGCAAAGATTATGTGCAAGATAGATTTTCGAAATTATTGTGATAACTTTGAACGCATTTACATATACATCTAAATATTGTAACAACTTATATATTTGTTGTAACCATTGCGTGCTTATTTGTGCTATAATCATGTTGGTGGTTTGATGCAGTGCAAATTATTTTTTTCGTCAATTTCTAATAACCGACATGCATTTGTTAGGGCTGCGGACATTCTCTTTAGGCTATTTGACGTAGTCGTTTTACATCTCTAAATTTTGTAAACAAATAAGAGTTTAGAAATCTTATTCTATATTTAAACATGTGCAAGAGCAAAACTACTGTACAATTAATATAAATTGCACTACTACTACGTCAAAAAATCTAACGTACAAAAAATTTAATCAAATCAACTCTCTTTGAAAGAAGATGATCATGATTGAACACCATGAAAGTTGACAATGCATCAACATTTTATGATTCTTTTAGCTGATTGATTATGATTTATTTATCTGTCCTTTGTTTATTCTTTTTACATCGTATATCAGCTGATAAAATTATTAATCATAACAATTATTAAATTAAATTATTTTTTTTACAAAGAATTTCTTGCTAAGCTGTCTAGAGCAACAATTTGGAGGTTAGTATATATTATTATTTAATTTCAACATAGATAAAAAAGTTTGTTTTTAATAAAAGGCATTTAGAAGACTAAGGTCTACCCTAACAGAAATTAGCTTCAACTATCAACACCTAATATTTTTTTACCGAATTTCCTTGTTTTAATGTTAGAAATTATTACCAAATATAATCCGTGTTTAATTACTACGCAAGTAAAAATATTGATTGTATATACTATTAGTATTTTTACACCGCTGTACAAAGAGCATATTTTTAGACAGGTATTTCAGGTGTGTATTTTATTATTAGTCAATTAATTAATAAAAAAAAAAACTAAAAGATCACTTCGCTATTCAATATGTCAATAAGTAATTCACCTGACAAGCATACTAGGATGACTTCATCGATCAATATCAAGGAAATATATAATAAAAATACTTAGTATTTTATAAAGGAATGGACTAAGTATCTGATACTTATTTGGAGTTATGTTTCTCAGCTTATTGACTTATCTTAGGAAATATGTCATTATCCCTGACGGTGTTAAGGAGAACAGCCAGTCTTTTAATATAAGTAAAATATAAAATAAAAAAACGATGTTTTTTATTCGTCCTTTGTTATTCTTAGGCTTTGGCGCACATATCTTAACCGTAAAGTAGCTTCATTGTGGTGGCTAATTTCACATATTTTTACATACCAGTACAATACCTACTCTTCGCAATACGTGTTATCTTATTTCAGTCGTTAGGTACCTTTCAGAAGCATAGATAAAATCATTGTGTACCTATATTGGTTAACTTCGATTTTTGGTACAAATTTAAAGTTTTACTTTTCAATATATTGTATCTTATAATGTAATATATGTAAATTTACTTTAGTTTATATAAAAACTTAAGTATGACTGAAAAGTTATAAGTATGGAAAATAATACTGGCTGAACTGTGAGCGTACGATTATCTCTGCAACAGTAAATGATTGCAAATATAAAAAGCGATAATTATCAAGTTTTCACAGTTAAAATTTGAAAAATCTCGTGAAAGATCAAGTGGAAACAAAAATAAAGTAATTACAGATATAGGAAGGAGTGATAAATTTTAGAAGGAAAAATCATACGGAAATATATATGCCAGCGTTCTATTTTCTATATATTTAACTTAATTCGTATAAGCTCCTTGCTTTTTCTTGTTTTTCCTCTTTATCTCGTTAACACTGCATGAATAATGTATTGTTTAACTTTGGTTTCTACCGCTTTCGGCCATAATGTTTACTATGTCGCGCTCTGATACTACCTATTCGTAATGCAATCGCGAATCATCGTCACGGCTTACCGCGAGTCACTTGCAATTTTTCATCTGACAATTACCACAATTACGAATGATTCATCGTGTCGTTTTTTCATAATACTTCTTTTATCTGTTTTTTTCTTCCATACTCACAAAGTATATAGTAAAATGCAGCGAAGTATGCAATTTACCATTATCAACTAAAAATTATGGTATTTTCATAGAAGTATCTAAAAATCAAAAGAGAAAGTTAGCCATCCATTTGAGTTCTTTAACAATGCAGATTATTAGGCGTTGAAAACCAACAAGAATTATGATTAATTAATAATTACAAGAAATCTGAAGCTCGTCGAGCGTTGTGTAATGAAAGATCAAGCGGTGCTTTATAAGAGTTAGAATCTCGAAAAACGCAAAGGTGTATACCAAAATGATGTAAAAAATGTACGTATTTGTGTATAATAAAAAAATATGAGCCATGTTGGATGCCATATAAATGAGATTCAATGAAATGTAATGAGTTGTTATACGTACCAAAATCTCAAAAAATGTACATGTGTACAAGAAGTCGTTACAACAATTGCGTGTCTCAAGATATGAATAATAAAAAACACACTAGAAAGGTATGGTAAAGTGGTCACGTAATTAAAAAGTGCACCGAGAACCTTCGTCGTGTAAATTTGAAACATGATATTATAAAAAATAAAGCAGATGGAAATAGCAAAGATCATGCTTAGGGCAAGATTAGAAGTAACAGGACTCTGAGTATCCTTCGACATGCAAAAAACAGAAAATAAATAATGAGACTCAGAGTATTTGCGGAAAACTCGAATTTTAGCAAATTTTTGTTAGTTAAGTTAAATGAAAATTTGGTAAGTTAAAAAAAATTAAAAATTGGGGGAACCGAAGAAATGGGATTTTTTCCGAACGTGGTTACAAGTAAAACTTAAAAGAAAAAGGCATATTTTTTCAAGACATTGACTCGATCATAAAATAAAATTTCTAAATTGACATATGCAGTGATTGGGTTTTTAATGAAAGGTATTTTGGTTTAATTGTTTTTCATTGTAATATAAAGGTATACTTGTGGACTATATGTATAAATTTATTAAAATTTAAAACTAAACATCAATAAAAACTTTACTCTATTTGTTTTTTTATCATTTAAAGAAAAATGACTTTCTTAACAATAAATACACGAACATCGATAAAGCCAAAATTATTAAAAAAAAAAAGTAGAACGTTAATTAGAAAATAAACAATAGAAATATTTAATATAAGAATTAAATTTTTTATTTTGTGTTGAGAATTTCTGCAATTTAATATAAATGACTATATTAATTTAACTTCCTTTCTAACTTTGATAATCGAATAATAATTGCAAAATATCGAATTAATTATTTTAATTACGGATGAATATATATATAATTATATCATTCAAGGATCTTGGTATGTATTTGTTTTTATTTTTCAATATAACTTTTCAAATTAGCAAGTATAAAAAATATAATAATGATTTCTACAAATTATAGTATTTATGCGTAGAAATGTTTTAAATAATAAGATAAATTATATAAATATAATTTATGGTAAATATAAAAATAAAATCATAGTAGTTCTCATAAATAAAAAGTTTCTTATAAAACTTTTAATATACTTAAAATTTTTAGCAGTAGACTACGCAATTATTTTATAGTGTTTTATTTATGTTGTTCAATTAAATTTAGATTCTTATTATATCTCACTTTACTTTATTCTAGTAAAATAATTATGATGTTGTCAACTATATTTTAATTAAAAAAAATCTGAAATATAAAATAAAATTTATTAAAGATTTTTTAAAATAATGCACATTACACACACTCACACGCGCGCGCGATCCAATAAATATTTTTAATATATCTGTAGATGACCAATATAATAAAACATAAATAATGGCATTGTAATATTTTATTATAGTTACACAATAGCCATATTTGAATTTAGATAGCTGATAATTTATTTCATTCAATTTAAATGAACATCATATTGCTTTTTCGTTAATTTATCACTTTAAAAATGTATTTTTATTTAACGTAATAACCTAAAATATAAAACTTAATTCGGTAAATATGTCTACATATCATTTGTGTAAAGATTTTATATAATTTTGAAGTTAGTCAATACAAAAAATTATGAAAATTAAATATTTTACTGATTATAAATATTATCAATATAAAATTGTGGTTCTTTTATGATAAAAAAATAATTTATGTTCAAATATTTTATATTAATTACTAAGTTAAATTTAGTTTTATTTAATAATATATTATAATTTATACAATAGTATTCAATATTACTAGTTAATTTAAAAATGAATGGCATCCTGAATTAATAAAAAAAATATATATTGCTTTATTTTAAACAAACATTAAAAAAATTTTTATTACCTAAAAACCCTTTATAGGTAGCACACACAATAAATGGAACTAATGAATTACATAACTTTAAAAGAGAAAATAACTTAAATTTAAATAAAGGTGTGTAAAAAACTGAGCGAATGGATAATTAGATTACAAACTAAAAAGGAGATGTATCTAATAAATATCTTAAAAAATGTTAAAAAAAAATATTTCAAGAAAATATCTGTAAAAGGATTTTTATTTTTAAAATTACTATAATTATTCATTATTTTAAAATATTTATTTATTGATATATAAATTACAGATTACTTACAATTATATAAAATGTAAATTTGAAGTAGTGATTTGTCATGTAACATCATTTTTATATTATTGCCCGATATTTTTTTTATTATTCTACATCGAAAAAAGTGTGTATGATACAAGTTATACTGAAAAAAAAATTTAATTAGAGACTTGCTACATAATAATTTAAATTTTAAAGTTGATACTATTTTATCAGATTGTTCATTGATAGAATTAATCACAGCATTCATCGATCTTGGTGGTAATTAGTATCATCATTAAAAAATTATTTTCAATAATATAATAGTTAATAAATTAGTAAATAATACTTACATTTATAAATTAATTTATATAGCTCAATATGAGTAAAATTAAACTTAGTATCCTATAGCAAAGTGAACGTCATCAGTGGTTGCATTCAATAATAACCTTTGATGAATATCCATTTGTGAGTGATCACATAAAAGAAGTCTCCATGAGCCTAGTCTAGCACATATGGATAGTGCTTCTGTAATATTTGGTACTTTTTTTCCTTAAAAATTAAATTAGACATTGAAAATATGCTTATAGTATTAAAAAAAAAAAAATATATATATATATAATGTATATATTACTCGTAAGCAAAGATTTTATTATAATTTAAAAAAATTAAAATTGAATATATATATTTTGTTATACTTTAACTAAATTACAACTTATGGTATAAATAAATAAAAATTATGCTACAACATACTATTGAAGATAGCAACTGCGTTATCAATATTTTCAATAAAATTGATTATATAAAAAATATCGTGTTACTTATTTTCTATAAAAGAAATTATAAAATAATTAATTATAACTATACTTATGGAAATAAATATACAATATCTGAACGATATTCAAATGGCATAATTTCAATAAAAATAATTACTTTTATGTTCGTATCTAAATAAGGAAATTATGTTATAAAAGGAAAATATTTTTACCATCAAATGTACATAATGTATGCAATTGAAAATAAACATTTTTAAAAACAACTTCTTCAAGTCCAGTACGATGAACTTCTGCAGATACTGCTTTAAGAAACATTTTTTCTAGATCTGAACAGTACTTAATAGCTTGAATTTTAGGACTAGCAATCATTTCATCTAGAGCTATTTTAACATCTATCATGGAAACCATTTCACGACCATTAATTTCTGCAACCTCAGTTGCTCTTCGACAAATATCTAAAGCTCTTCGAGCATCTCCAGACACTGCAGCTACTTTTCTACAAAGATAAAAAAATTTAAGCATTGTTTGATAATAACTAATAAATAGTATTTAAATAGTTACCGTGCTATAAGTTGAATAGTTTCACCACTAAATGCATTATAATCTTTTAGGCGACATAATACAATCTGTTCAAGTTGCTTGTGATTATAGGGTGGAAATGTTAATCTAGTCAAACCTAAACGTGATGTAATTCTACTCATTAAAATTCTTTCGGGGAGATCCATTGTGTTTGCTATTGTAACTACAACTAATTTAGCATCTGACCTACTTGGCCATTCCAAAAGATTATAAACTACATGTTGACGATTTGTACATAAAAGATCCAACTGAAATAAAATATTTATTATTAGTTATTATTAATATTATTTACTTTTAATAAATAAAAAGCTTGAAAATTTAATTTAATTGTAGACCTCATCTACAAGCAATAAAATCATATTTCTTTTAGAGTTAGATTTTGTGAATCTACTGTGCAATAGTTTATGAGCTGCTTCCCATGTGACAGTGTCTCCCGTTAATTGCTTCCATATTTGTACATAAACTTGTCGCGGTTCAGACAATTTCATTCCATTAATATTTATAAAATCAAATTTAGTTAATTTTCCTTCATTCATCGACTTGTTCAAACAATGTATCACTTCGTTAACGGTTGCTGTTTTTCCTGTTCCAGGAACGCCACTTATATAAATACATCTGTAAAATATTTATGAATTAAATAAAATAACATAATAAAATCAATTTTCGTTAATTTTGAAATAAAAAATACATACCCTCCACTACCATCTGATAATCTGGTATGTAAATAAGTATATATATTATTAAATTGTTCTTCTCTACAAGGTAGTGATTTTGGAAGAACACTAACGTGAAGTTTTAATCGTACATTTTGTAAGGAAGTACTAGGTTTGTCAATACTTGTAATTCTTTGATTTATCAAAGATAAAGGATTTTTCAAACTTATTTGTGATAATTGCTTTGTAGATTTTTTTGAGACTTTTGATTTTTTTTTATTATTGGTAGTACTTTTTTGAACTAAACTAATTTTGGAAAATTTTTCATGTTTTAAAGAATTAAAATATTCTTCATAACTAGTAGTTTCTTTCTCACTACCTTCATAATCTTTATCATGTATATTATCGTTTTTTTCTTCTTCCATTTCAGAATCATTATTATATGATAGACCAAATTTTGCAGATCTTTTTCTGGTTATTATATTTTTTTCTTCAGAATTATTTTTTGAAAATTTACATGCTGAATTTTTAGTTATATCGTTATTTTTCAGAGGTGTATCAGGATTCACAGGTACATTATTAATTATCATTTGACGAGTCAAAGGTCTTGAAAATTCATTAAAATTTAATTTTTTTAAATTTTGTTTAGATAATTTCATCGAAGCTTCTATAAGTTTTATATCATTTTTCGATGGTATCTCTACTGAATTTTTTAAAACTACTTTACATTTTTCAAACGGTGTTTTAAAGTTTAATTCAGTTTGTCTTTCCATTGAAGTATTCCTAATTTTTATACATTTTGAAGATAAATATCTATTTGTATTATGAATTCTATTTTCATTAATTTCTTTTTCTTTACGTATAGACTCTTGATCTCTTTCTTCTAAATTTTTTAACTTATTATAAGTTTTTACAAATTTTTTTCTATTATTAATTTTGATTTTTTTAATTTTTTTATTATTTGATGTTCTTTTAGTTGATCTCTTAGATGGGTTTTTTTGAGATTCTAAACATATTTTTCTTTTATAATATTTTTGTTTCTCCCACAAATAGTTAAAATTATAAATTATATATACTCAATATTTCTTTTATGTTTAATAATTTATTATATGAATTGAGAAAATATATATGTAAATTTTAAATAAATAGATATGTTATTTTAATTCTTACCAACACATTCACGATTAATTTCGAGTATTTCATTGTGATCAGATATTTCCAGATCTTTCAATATATCATCACTATTTAATTTTTTTTTATTATGAAATATATCATTCAAAACATTCCTACTTATTGTAGAAGAGTCAATATATAAGCTGTCTATCATTATTAATTACAATTATCCTAAAATTAATAAAAAAAATTTTTATTTCAATAAAAAGTACATATTGTACAATAAATATAATTGTAAATATTTAAATTTTTATAATTATTCTCAAAATTATTATAAATTTTTTTTATCACTTTTTAATATTTTTTGACAAAAAATTCTACTTATTCTATAGAATTTTTTTAATGTACATTGACTAATCGTAACAGTTTAATAATCATTTATTTGAAAATGCATTTTTCAATTTAAATGTTTGTGAATCACGTGGCAGAAAAAAAAGTAAAAAAATATAAAAAATAGTAATTAAACAGAATAGAACACAATTTAAAAAATTTAATTTAAACTAAATTAATTTAAAATAACATATATTGATTATAAAAGTAATCGATTATATGCATTTATTATTTATTTACATACCATTAATGATGAATGTGTATATCGAAGCCGGAAACGGAAATACTATTCTAACTATTAAAAACAAGTTTTGAAGAAACTCTATAATATTTTTATTAAAGTAAAATATATCAAGTTCTACATCAATAACATACTTACTACAAGCCGGGCTCTAAATCTTTAACTACCGCAATACAAAAATACGACTAAATGCATTGTATATAGATCTCTCGTAAAATTATACTTTTGAATTAGTCTTCCTCAGTTTGAAAAAAAAAACTGATGCTTACTAATAAGATGTTCTTCCATTTAATTCATTTAATTTATGTGTCTTTTCAAAATTTAGAAGTATAATAATTTTTTTTTACTCATTTTATTAATTTGCTCCATCAAAAAATCAGCTAAAAATTAATTTTTTTTAAATATACTGAAAAATGAATCTAAATCACCAAATAACCATTACACGCATGCGTCAAACAAAAATGTTGGAGAGTGGTCTTACAATTGCATTTAACCACCACGAAAAATTTTTAAGAGGAAGCTAGATTGCACAAAATATAAAGATAAAATGAAAAAACTTGGAAAATTAAGAACACGAAATGGAAAACAAAGAGATTAAAACTTTAAAAAAAACTGAAGCTTCCTAGTTAGAATGTTCTTCAACAAAGAATTCATTTAATATTAATATTAATATTATTTATGTCTTCTCAAAATTTAAGCGTGTAATAAATTTGCTCGTTACTGATTTGATTAATTTGCTCCATCAAAAAATCAGCTAAATATTAATTTTTTTTAATATAACGGAAAATGAATCCGAATCACCAAATAACCATTAGACACGCACGAACAAAAATTTGTATAAATTAAGAGTTTCGCAATTTTATATAATATTATTGATTGTTAGCGATGAAATCGCGCGAGGGAGGTGGGATAAGGTAAAAGGAGTAAATTGATTCCAACACTTTTTTCACTCAGCACTATTTTATTTTAAGTTACAAAAGGCAATCAACCCGTATTTTGAAAAGTCGAGTAAAAACCCCCTCCGTCCGCCGACGGTCGCATTTATATAGCCTAATTCGCGATGCCCCTTTTTCTGCCGCTTTACGTTTTCACGAAACCTCAATGGTGCCAAGACTTCCCGAAATCGCGTCGGCAACAAGATTCTTTTAAATTCATCAACGCCAAGGTTCCGAAAACCTCGGTGGTCGTTTCTGTATTGTTTTATATAAAATACGTATGCAAATATTCTTAAAAAATGTAATAATAATATTCTTATTATAAGCGTACTGCTTACGCTTCGCGAGAATGCATCCGAGTGGGCACTATTTTGCGGTGATTATAAAATAAAAAACAAAATATATATAATTTACATTACTTGTAGAATCTAGCACTCGCTTATGCGCGGTTATCGTAAGTGGCGACAGAATCGGTATGTTCTGTCGCCAACATTGATATCAAATAAATCAAGATAATATATGAAAAACCAAAATCAAATAGAAGAAAATTTAATTTATGTTGTAATAAATTGACAATTAACTCTTCTTATCATGTACCGGATCAAAAATAAAATGTATCTACCATTTAAAATCTATTGAAAATACTCTTATCGTTCCCAGATAGTGTTCTTTTAATAGCTTCAATCAGATTCTTCTGCATACTCGATCATCTAAAATTTCCGTTATCAGTTTTGTGATTATCTACTGATGATTATTCAATTTTCCTGAGATTATTCAAAAGATCTTCAAAGATTCCTGACTTTGTTTGAGACAAGAAAATGTACTGTTTTAAAATCACTGGTACCGAATATTGAATCTCTAAGTATCTCTTAAGCACCGAATATGGGACGAAATACTTCGACTTATAGACGAGGCTCGTGTTTTATATAAGACAGTGTATTAACAAAGGGAAAACATCTTTCTCTCATGTAATAGACTTGTAGGTCGATAAGAATTTTACAGATTTTTGTTGCATACCGAATTAATATTTCAGCAATTATTTTACTTAGGTTAATTTATCTCTGAATGCTAAGATAATCCGTTCCCCACAGATCACAAAGTCTGTTTCTCAGATTATGTAGTTGACATACTATTGGTTTCGACGATTAATATAATAATTGTTAAATAATTTAACCATAAGCTATCTACTATTGAATCGTTAAATAGCAGTATTTAACCTGCGGTATTTAATTTCCTATAGCGGCTTAGATATTTTTAAGTGGCACTTGTGTTATATTTTTAATAAAATAACATAATGATTTCATATAAAGCAGTTATAACCATTATAATACTTGTTTTTGTTTTTTGCTCGATAATAATTTTTGTAGATAACTACATGTATATATGGATTCCAACAAAATGTATACATATTTATAAATAAACAATTATATAAGAGAGTACAAATAATTTAAGTATTTGAGTTGAGATTTCTGAATACTTGATTAGAATTAATGATTCTATAATATTTAAAGATGACTATTTTATTTTCTCTTTTTTCATGTTGATTATGAACATAGTGAATGAATGAGAAAAACTACTTACTGCTAAAAATTATTATAACATATAATATAATATATTATAAAACATTTATTTTTAAAATAAAATTATGAATAAAAAATTGAAGTTAAAATTAAAGTTTATTTTGGTTTTAAGTATAGGAGATTATCACATTTATTCATAATATTTTGCAATATGTTTATGATAGATATAAAAATTTTATATTTCACATTGTTTGTTATTTATTATAATATTCTATTCAAAGGTTTGTGAACAAAATTTTTTTTCATTGCTTCGTATTCAATAATTACATATATAAATGATATCATGACTATCTACGAGATAGTCCATGTTAACACGATACTTGGAAATCAATTATATAATTTTACAAAATTTAAAGAATAAAATTTTTTTATCCATTAAATCGCTAACCACGTAAAATATACATAGTAACGAAGTGAAGACGTAACACGCATTATTTATTAGCATTGAGTAATAAAAATATAGTAAAACAAATATTTCAAATTGGCTTCTAAACGTAAAATGAGCTTTGTTTTATGGATGCAGCACAACGAGAGTTGTATGTATGTATATATTAGTTATAGACAAATACATACAGAGAGCGAGAGAGAGATAACTGTAATAACAATTTTTGAATCACCATAATCATAATTGTTATAGTATAGAATAGTATAGTATAGTATTTCATTGAACAATTTATTACATTTATTATTCTGTATTACAGTATCTAATTTTAAAATTACATAAAATTTTTACTTTTCTCTTCATATCTAATTATTTACGCATTTACATTATATATTAGTTTATTATTATTTCAATTTATTATTATTATTTTATTTTTTTCTCCTTATGTAGATATTATAGTTTATTTACTTTCTTCTTTTCTTATTTACTAGTTGCATGAGTTTTTCTTTATTTATTAGTTATTTTATCTTAGTTATTGTTAATTATTATATTAATTCATTAATCATTATGTTAATTCTTATTTTTTATTAAATATATTTGATAATATTAAATTAGATAATTATATATAATTACATAAACTCAAATGTTAATATACATATTACTGCATTTTACTAAATTTTCTGTTTTTACTTATCTAATATTCTATTTGAATTTTTTAATTTTCATTTGTTATACAATTCATTCGTTTATTTTTTTACAATTTACAACTTTATTATTCATCTATCTGCAATGTCTGTCAACTTCTTCCACTATTTCACTGTATAGCTTGTCATTTACATTACAATTACATATACATTTACAATTAAACTGGTCTACTATCCGGTCTTACACTTACAGTTAAGTACCACGCAAATTTTTGCAGAGGATTAATTTGGAAATTAAACATGGAAAAGAGAAGGAAGAGAGTTAAAAGTGAGATGAAATAAAAAAGACTCGAGAAAAGCGTAAGAAAAAAAGTAAAAAGTAAAATAAGCTAAACCACACAAAATATAAGAATAAAAAAAATTTTGAAAGGATAAGAACGCGAAATGGAAAATAAAGAGATTAATATTTAGAGCGTCAGGTAGTGCTCTAAATAACAAGAAAAGAGAAACAGTAATGTGAGAAAATAGATAATAAGTTTAAAGTGAGGCGCGAGATGACGCGAGCGAGGTCTTATTAGCAAAACAAATCAAACAGAGATTAGACAATAGTGAGACAGTCGAAAGATATAAAATCAATAATTGTGAGTGGACAAATAATCATGGCAGGCACCTCACAAAAGAAAGACAATACCAGCACAAATGAGGAATCAGCGATGGAATGCGCAAAATTAAAAGCTTCACTCATGACTGTGTAGAAACTTTATTATGCATTTGAAGTAAAACTTACAAACATAAAAAAGCCAATTAAAAAGAGATGAAAGAACGTATTAAAAAGAAGATACATAAAGTATCCGCTGAAATTGATAAAAAATTAAAAGACATGGAAGAGAGAATATAAAAAAAAAATGGAAAACGCACTATAGAAAAAAATAGATGATACAAAAATTCAAAAATTGAATGGATTATAGAAAAGAAACAAAGGCAGATGGAAAAAATAATTTAATAATAACTGGACTCGATCTCGTTAAATAAAGAAAATAAGATCAATGATTGGATAATAAAGGAATTGAAACTAAGTATCTAAGTAGTAAGTAAGTAAGTAAACTAAGTAGTCAATATCAAAAACGCATGGAAAGGAGAATAGGGCGAAAGCAATTTGTGGGGAATTACCTGTAGAGACTTTAAAGAAAAAGAAGGGATCATGAAAGCAAAAAGGATATTAAAGAATTCAGAAAAATTCAAAACAATGTACATCTCTAATGACATAACATACATGGAAAGAGAAGTTAGAGGAATTGTAGATAGAAAATTCAAGAAGTTAGGGTATCAAGGAGAAAATTGGCGATAACATGATAAAAAAGTAATTGGAGAAACCGAAGTTTGGACTTACAGCGAGAAAAAACTTGGTTCAAAGAGAAATCAAAGAAAGAGGAAACAAGACCAAATAACAAAAGGTAAAAATGTAAATATATTATTTTGGAACTATCACGGAATAAATAAGATAGATGAAATAAGATGGAAATATTTAAATGAAATCGACATATGGTCTTGTTATTCAAACTCTATCTTTGCCGATCCCTGTATAACACGACGCTATCCTCAACGATAACATTAGAATAGATGAATGGAAAGAATACTATGTGAATCTATACGATTCAATAAAACAAATAGAAAAGAGAAAGCCAGACCAAATAGGAATAAGAAAAATTAAAGAAGCACAGTGGAAGTAAAGCAAGATGAAATATGAAAGATAATAATGAAATGTAAAAAAAGATAAAGTTCAGGTGAAGAAGAGATAACTAAAAAATGTGCCTGTATGGAGGAGAAGCAGCAAGAAGAACCACGAAAAAATCGTATGTAACAGGGGTATAAATGTTAGCCGAAATGGTTAAATACAAGATTAACAAAACACAATTAGGCTTCAGAAAAATAGAGTAACAGCAGAGCCGATATATCTACTGGAAAAATTGTAATAGACTTACAAGTTAAAAAGAAAAGGTAAAATATTTATTTGTTTTGCGGAGATCAAAGCCGCTTTCGACAACCAGAGGATAGAGGTATATGGACTGCAATGGAGAAAATAAACATATATAAATACATAATAAACAACATAAAAAATATATACAGGGGCTCGAGCCTGAAAATAAAATTAGACAACAACAATAATATCTAAATTAATAGTAACAAGTTGTAAAACAAAGATGACCCTTGGTCACCTGTTACTTAACATAGCGATATAGGTTATAGAAACCCCTCTAAAAAATCCATACTTCGAGATTAAAATAGTAAACAAAAAATAAAGATCATCACCATAGCTGATGAGGAAGCTTTAATCCCAAGGAATTAGTTAACTAAACGAATTGTTAAGATTACAAAGAAAGATTTAGAATGTGAAGTACTAGAATTTAATGCCTAAAAAAAAATTATTAAACGAGGGAACCCCAGAAGAAGAGAGAAAAACAACAATTTTTAGATGGAAAGGAGATAGTATAGAATCAGTAAAAAATGCAACTACTTGGGGTAGGTATTCTGCAACAACAACAAAAGACAATCTGAGGATGTAAAAATTTGAAGAGATAGAGAAAATACTAAAATATTCATAAAATTGACACTAGAAGCGGATAGAAACATCCCAGATTTATTACCGGAGAAAAACACATGGGCAAAACGCTTGTTAAAAAAAAAAAATAAAATTCTAGAATAATATAGGATAGTCGGATAGTATGGAAGAAAAAACAAAAGATGGAAATGATATTTTGAAAGAAACAGAAGAAATATTAATAGGACTGCAACAATACGAAGGGTGTATCCAGATAGATTAATCAATCTACGGCAAAGAAATAAAAAACATCATATTGGAAGACCTCAAAAAAAGAAGTGTATATAAAAATCAAAATGAGGATAAAAGAAGAACAGGAATGGAAATTCTGGCGAGATTTCGTATGGGTAACAAAACGAGAAATAACAGCCACTGGATAGAAAATGAAGGAAGAAAATGTAGATTATGTCATAAAATAATGGAAACAGTAAAACATATCATTGAGGACTGCGAAATATGTGGAAATAAAAACGTACAATGGTGGAAAATAATCAAAGGCAACAAGAAAAATACACACATATGAAAAAATCAAAACGGAACATACAAAGGCCATATAAAAAGTTAAACAATATCTTTCGCAATAAAAAACTGTTAACGAAATATAACATAGCGAAAAAGAAAAATGTAAATATAGCAATCTATAATATTGTTTGATAAAAATACTACTACTAGTATTGTAATATTTACAATTAAACTTATACTACATCTATTGCCTATCGAATTTTATTCTTATTGTTATTACGAGTTCTTTTTCATATTTTTATACATTCTGCTATTTATTTTCCTTTCTTTTTCTCTCTCCCTTACAATGTATCTTGTAAAACATATATGTCCTTTTTATTTCCTAACACGGCATTTTGTCCAGTTGTTGTATTAATTTTTTAAATACTTTGCATTCTTAAAACATGTATTTTTAATGTTTCTTTCTTTTCGTTACTTAATCTAATTTTTTCTCTTCTTCTCCAGTCAGTGTTGTTTAGCTCTATTTTATTTCCCATTCTAAATCTTGCTAATATCTTCATTCCCACTTTTCTTTTCTCTCCCTTTTTTCGTTAATACATTCTTTTCCTTTGATGCTTTCCATAATTATATTTTTACATTCCACTGTATATTTCAACTGTTCTATATGGCTAATCCAAATTTTCAGATTCTGACTTATTTTTATTTCTTTGACTTCTTTTCATATCGTGTCACTAATTTCACTTTTTTCTTTCCATTGACACTATGACCAACCCAATTCTTGACAGAATTCTAGTCTTTCATTAGCATAGTTCTGTATTTTTTATCTTTTTTTCTTAGATTTTTTATTCTTCTCTCTTCTTCTATTCTTATTTTCACACATTCTTTGACATATTCATATTTTCATCAGTCATTATTTTTCTCTCGAATGTTATCGCCCTTTTTGTAGCTTTTAGTTCAATTTTATCTCTTTCGATTTCTAACATCAGGACAGGACACTGGAGTATTTCTGTCCCAACCTAAAAACCATTTTAAATATTTTCTCTGTATTCGTTTTAAATCCTTGCATCATTTTCATTTCTAAATTTTCGCCCCATACAATATTACACTTTAAATTAATGAATTGAATGATTTCATTGTGATTTTTATGTCCTTTTGGAATAATTTTTCTATGGTACTCCCCAGACTCTATTTAAGACAATATTTGCCTTTTTTCAAGCATTTTCTTGTAGCTATCTTCTCTATAGTTGTGAGTGAATGTATATTCTAAATAAGAAAACTGTTTAACTATTTCGATGATGTTATTGTTCCATCTGAAAACAGTTTTTTTCCTACATCGGCCTACTTTTCTGCAATTTATGATCTTGGTTTTTTCTGTCTTAAGTTCTAGACTTTTTTTTCTAAAAATCTTTTTAAAATTCTTATTATTTCCCTCGTTTCTGTCTCACACTTTGCTGATAATATAATATCATTTGTATAGGTGATTGACCTTATTTTTATTTTACCAATCTTTATTCTTGAGCTTCGCGATTGCATCCTCTAAATCTGACAATGCGATATTGAAGAACGTTGAACTCAATGGGAAACCTTGCGTTACCGAACAGTTTTTTTCATTTTTCCATTTATTTTCTTATTTATTCTAATTTCTGAAACTGTTTTTTTCATATAATTCCCTTGTGTTTTCAATTAAATATTTCTTACTGTTTACTCGTTGCATACTGTTCCATATTTCATTCCTGTTTAATCTGTTAAATGCCGATTTTATATTGGCAAAGCATATGAATATTTCTACTTTTTCTTTTTGCAATTATGCATATATGGCGGTCTTCAGTACATATTTAATTGTAAATTTTTAACACAAAATTAATAAAAATGGTTTTCTTGTATATAAATTAAATTGTACATAAATGAATTCAAATTATTGTATAATAATTATTTTATTTCTATTGCGTAGCACTTATAAAAGACATATACAGTTTGATTTACTTCATGTAGTGTACAAATTATTCTTCTTTTGATTTATTGTTTCTCATTGCTTCTCTGCAGGGCTTCTATTCAGTTTGTCTTTCGGTAAATTTGTATTTGTAGTGGAATCAACGGCGCCTTTATTGCTACCATTAGTGTTTCTAAATATACGCGCAAATAAAACTATTGTTAAAAATTTGTGAAAAAACGCGATAGGTTTCATCAAGAAAAAAGAAAGCTGGTGTACCAATTTCCTCTTCTTGAATTTTCTAAATAATTTCTTTGAATCAAAAGACTCTTTTCCTCCTTTCGTGAAATCGTCGACTCCTTTTATTAGTTACGAATACCAGTTGAACAGAAATCGTCCTCCGTGCATCCGATATTATATGGTTTCACATGCGTCGAGGCGATAACACAAGGAAAAATAATGCCACAAAATTATATGGCACAATTTGGATACGTTAATCCTTCTTTCTCAGATTTCTCACATATATAATATATAAATATATTACTTACAAAAATAAAATTTTTTATTATTTCAAATTAAGTGTAAAAATTATTTGTGTGGTATCAATGTTGTCGGGAGGAAAACCCGATAGAAAAAAAAACACTGCACATTGCACAAATACAGGATCATCTCGTTGCTGGAGAGTGCACGATTCATTAGGCGGCACCCTCACATAGTCTCGAGAGAAGAGGAGAGGGTATTTCATATTATTTGTACCAAGTCTTTCTCACCTATTTAGATCAGTAGGTGACTTGTCTGGATTTAATTGAAAAAGATGAAGAGGGTCAAGATAGTCATATATTATATCATATATCATATATATATATCGGCTTGGTACTTCCTTTTGAGTACTATCCTAAGTTGAGAGAATAGACATGAAGCGTTGTAGTGCGAATGAATGGAAAAGTTATCTGAAAAACGTATTCTAACAGTTGTAGGATCGCTACAATGTCAGGTGAATTTTTGAGCCTAAATAATTACACTTGAAAAATCGGTCTAGCATTCCTGCAGAATATCTCTAATTCCTTTTTTCTCGGAGCTTTTAAACCTAGGGATAAAAAAGTGTCCACTTATCATCAATTGTTATACATAGTATTTTCTTGATGTTATCGTTCTTAGTGCTTTTGTGTTCTTTACGATTGTCGCTAGTTTGTCTCCACCTTGTTCCCTCAGAAGCACTGTTAAAGTATCGTAGGTTTCTTCCTGAATCTTAAACCTCGCGGTTTTAAACGCCAATTGATGGAAATACAGTACCATTTATCAAATAATGGTATTTATTTAGACGAAAGAACTCCTTATCTTGTGTGATACCAGAGCCGGATAACAGTTCGTGTGCGTGGAGATGATGTATTTGAGAAAGTCAAAACTTAACTTGTATTTACAGGTCGGTAAATATAAAGATGTCACAACCAGGCTTTCGTATGTTTCGAGGCGACAATCACAGGAAAAACGGTACGCTGATTTATTTTGGCGGATTAGCGTATGTCACTTATTAAAAATTTAAACTATATCGATTAGAGTTTATGGCTGTTTTATTATTAATATTCTACTAAGTTAATATATTACTTATTTATTTATGAACAATTTACACGTTGTTAATTAATATTTTATACATTACTTATCACTAATTTTCATTTAACAAAATATTTATATCAGTTAATTACATTTTACAGTTTCACACTTAACTTGTATTTATTTCTTTCGTCCTCTTTTTTATTCTCTACCTAATATTGTCTTTCTATGCTATATCTTTTTCTCTTACCATTTTCTTTTCATTCTTTCCAAGGAAATCTTGTATAATATATTTATATTTATATTTATATCCCATTAGTCTGTAATTTCCTTTTATTTTCCTCGTAATTACTCTCTTCCATAATGTATTTAATATTTATTTTTTGTTTTGGAATAATTACAAATCTATTACTCATTATTTTCGAATAAACCTACGTTTATTGACTCTTGTTTTGTTACCCATTCAAAATCTCGCCAATGTCTTCTTTCAAATTTCTTTTATTTCTTATTCTATTGTTTTCATACACATATTTTTTTCTTTTAGATATTTTAATGACTATAATTAATTCTTTTGTATTTTTGACTTTTCGAGTTTATTTATCCAACTTTGCTGCTCTACTTTTATTGGTTCTCTTCCTTCTACATTATTTCTCCTCTTTCAAATTTTTCCTTCATTAAGTTCAAATTTTATTGTTTTTAAATAATTTTTAAAGTGTTTAAAAATGGATATTGAAATTAATCGTAAATTAACTATTACAATGCAATTATTAGTTATTACATTACGCAGAACGAACAAATTTTATGCATTTATCAATTATCGCGTGTTGTGTAAAGAATTTCTATGATTAAATTATGAAACTCTTATTGTTATTAAAAATACACAATTATATTATGTATAAAACAATAAAAAGTGTTTTTATTGATAAACGAATACTTGATTACAAACCTGTGTACGAGAATTGCAGGGCTAGAGTTTTTGCTGCTTATGATATTGTAATGTACCGAGGTACTCTTACGCCACTCACATATACAACACATATACATCTATACGGCTGTGCTAGCGCTCTCACCCCTCCATCGAGTGAGCCTTGGGCCTGTGCGTACCTACTCTATTGCACGTATTCGGCTACAAAGCGCCGACTGTCCCCCACCTAAATCTGTTTAACGATATATTCATTTTTTCCGGAAATTTGTCCACTAATTTTATACGTACAATTTTTACATTATGAAAGCGTACTTTCTTTTCAAAATCTGTTTATATTCTAAATATATATTCTTTATATTTTCATATTTTATAGATGAAAATTTTATAATATAAAGTAACCTTGAAAGCAAAGTAACATTTAGGTTTATAACTTAAAAAAAATTTTATTTTGTTATAATTTAACCTATTGTGTTGAAATTTAATCCTATTCAAATTAGAATTTCTTCTGATTCTAATAAATAAATTCTAATTCTATCATTATTAAAAGACAGTACTATAACAAAAAAAGTAATGAATTAGAGATAAACGCATATTGTTTAATATTTATTAATATATTATATAAATATTTTAAAAAATGACATTATAAAATAGAGATTGAATTATATAATAAAGCAGATATATATTGAAATATTAAACATAAATTACTTATATATGTAATGTATATAATATACATATTTTTTAAATTATTATTCTATTTGTATAATTTTATAGTACATATAGTAATGTTTTATTAATAAGAAAATTAAGATAAAAATTGAAATTAAATTTTATATATATATTTATATAAAAAATTTATATTGTTTTAACTCGTGGTTATGAAATTAAAAAATATAAATAAATTTAATATTATAATTAAATAATATGAAACATTTATTGTTTTATTTTATTAACTGCGTTACTTAATATTTAAATATATTTATAATTCGTCTTAAATAAAGGATTTATTCTTTTAAGTTTAAATAATGTGTAAATAATGATGTCATAAATAAAAATAAGTACATTAATTTTCAGTCAATTAATATATAATTTTACCTTTGTGTCCAATTTAAGATAAATCAAATTAAAATAGAATCTATGTAATTCAGTTTATAAATACAAATAAATTTTTTAATCAATAATGTAATTAATTTCATTAAAAAATCATTTGATTAACTAGAATAAAAATTATTATTATAATAATTATACATATAATTATCACAGTACTAATTCCAACTATGTATTCGCTGTAATATAAAATGATCTGAGTAAGAGAATGAGAAAGAGAGAGAGGGAGAGGTGTGTGTGAGAGAGAGAGAGAGAGAATGAAAAAGCTTCATTAATGACGAAAACTACAACTAAAGTTCCAAAATAAGAGAATCTATTCTTATGAGGTACATATGATACAATTATACTATAGGGCTACTTACTGCAAAATTTAAAGGTCACTGTAGTTAAGTGCAACCTCGCTAACATAATCTGTATTAACACGCGAATGTCCTATAACTTGCTCGTTTGCCAGGTCAAGGTGTCTAGTAAATAAATTTTTCCCTGTGTGAATTGCGTTCAACACCTTTTTCTTTACACATATTATATTTAACTTGTTAAAAATTAAATAATTACTTCATTTATTTGTTATTAAAATAATAATAATAATTACATTAAAAAAAAAACAGTCAAAAAATTGATACACCAAACGACCTATAAAATAAAATTTTATATCTTAAAAGTGAATAATTTATCTATGAATTTGTATATACAAATTTATAAACCCTGCAATCTTTTTTTAAGTAGTTGAATAATAAATAAAATAAATATTTTGCTTAATTTATTGTAATAATTAATCAACATATAATGTATTCATGTACACATGGATAGAAACGTCACTTATTCCATTTGAAATTTACTTTTCCAAATCTGTAAGTTATCTGTAAGTTATCAGTTTTTTATTGTTCAATATTGAATGTTTCAATCATTTAATGTCAATATAAATTATTTTATTTATACCTACAATTTGAAGTAGATTTAAATTTATCAACAGATTTCATTTAAGTTACTATTTAATTTAGGTAATTATTATATATTCAATAAAAATTTTTCATTTATTTATTAATACAATAAAAATTATTTTTTAAATAATTAATTTTCTAATTAAAAGTTATTACAATTTTTTGTTTTGATTAATTAAAAAACATTATTATATATATAATAAAATAACAAATAAGGAATTCAATAAGAAATGTTTTATAAATAAGATGAACTATTTTATGTTTTAATTATTATAATATTTGATTAAATTCTGTTTAACTGAACCACTAAAAGAAATATAAAAAAATTTATTGAAATTTACAAATAATATAATATAATCTTCCTTTCCTAAAACGTAAGATTAAAGGTAATAATTAATTATAGGATATAAATATCTCATATAAGATTAATTAAAAATTAATCATAACTTTTTTGCAGAAATTTTTTTTTATATGCAGAAATACATCATTATAATACGAATACAAGTTGAACTTGATAAAATAATGATAACATATTCGAATAAGGGAGAGAAGATACCAAACTGGTTTTACATTTGAGTAAAGCCAAGATCTGTTTTTTCGAATTTTCCATTACAATATTTATATTGTTAATTGTATATAACAGTTTATATAATAAAATTAAATTGAATTAAAAAATATGTGTAATATAACAAAAATATGGCAATAATTTTTGCTGGATTAAAACAATGTAATTTTCAGAACAATTTAATTTAGTTAAAAATTTTAGTTATTTTAAAATACAAAATATTCAACAGTCATTTTTATAAAAAATTGAATAAAGTAACTTAAAGTTAACATTACTCTAATATTTATCAGCGTGACTTTCAGGACTCTTATAAAATATTTCTTTTTAAAAAAACCATCATAATATGCTTTTCCTTTTTTTCTTTAAACAAAATCTTTGCTCTATTAGTACCAGTCATTAAAAATTAATAATCCGAAAAGAGTTAATTTCCAAAATTAAGTCTTAAATTAGATAGAACATCATCTAATTACGTTATGACGATAGAAATAAAAATAAACATAGTACAAATAAGAGCAGCATGGAGAGAACTCAAATTTAAAACAAGTAACAAAGCAAAAATATAGAAAAACTAAAACAATTCAGCAATTCAAGAAGGAAGAGTAGTGCAAATAAAAGAAAAATAAAAAAATAAAATTAGAGAGCAGAAAAATAAATTTCTGGTTATGCATCTGATGATCAAATTGCGTCTGGCGAAAGAAACTAGAAAATGAACAGACGTTATGAAAAGAAACAAATAAAATTAAAACAGGCTAACTACTGCAATTATAGATAATCAAAATAGAAAAAACTATGGTTTAAGTGTGAAATTAATTGCATTTTTCAGAGAAAATTTATGCAGTTGACTCTATTTTTCTTAAGCGTAATAAATTATAGCTTTACAAGTTGTTCACCCGCAGATCCTTTACAGTTACTAATAAACAATTATTGTTTTGATCTCTCGGGTCGTTGTGCTTCAAGAAAACTTACATCACCTGTAACGGTCAGCGGATATTTTCTTGATCTGTTATTGCGATTCTACTAGTGAAAAAATTCGACACTGTAAAAAACTCGCGCTTCCGTCTGTCACGCGAGTATAACTGTACAGAAAACGCAGTCTGTGGTTGAAGCACAACAAGTGATTTTGTGATCGTACTTAAAACTGAATAAATACTTTACATAAACTAAACCTTGTTTTATTCATTATAAATCAAAAATATGCTAGAAAAAACAAATATGTTATTCTAGAAAATATAAAAAAAAATTAAAATGTGTTTATAAAAAAAGGAGAAAGAAAATTTGGATTATAAATTTTATCAACATTCAAGATAAATAATGAGACAAGAGAGAACAAAGACAGTTTAATTGAGAAAGAAAAACTCTACAGATTATGTAATGAAATAATAAGCACATGATGGAAGAATTGAATACAATAAATTATAGAGTAAGCAAATAGAAAGTAGTATGAAAAGAGATAAATAAATCTTAAATGTAAACAATTTAGGTGGTATGTTGTTATATGTGTAATTTTTCAATTGTAAAGTTAATTGTAAATATTATAAATACAGTGAATATAAATACTAAAGGTAAGATAACGTGTAAACGTGTAAGCAAAAAATGTTTCATTTAACTGTGATGCGTGAATTTTTAAGATTAATTCATATGCAAAACGTAGGTGCAACCTTTGAATACGAAATTAACGTTTTGTATATTATAATAATGTATATATTTTTCAAGAAACTAATTACTAAGCTAATTTTGCTACGCATAAAACTGAAAAGGATGAGGAAGCAATACTTAATTAATTTTATAATCTAGAATTTTTTGTTAAACGTGTACTCTGTTTACAAAAAGGGTAATTTAAAACTTTGTTAAAACTTATTTAAGTATTTATTAATACTTAAATATTATTCATTCAAGTTTTACAACCTTAATATTGTACACCGTGTTAATATACACAGGGAAATAATATTCAGTTAATAAATAATTCTTTCTATTTGATTGACTCAAATAGAAACTAACAATTTTTTGAGCTTTCGGATGTTTAATCCGTATTCGGTGAAATATGAAATACTCTCTTGCTGAACTTAGTGTAGGTAGTCTTGCAAGTAATCGGTACGTAAGTCACATCATGCTTATTGACAACTTTTCTAGATTATAAATTTACTTTGTAATTTATGACTTTATGATTATCGATTAATGTGCCATCATTGCCTACTCGACTTTTTTGGACACTTTTTTTTTATTTTTTTTTTTACAAATTAAGAGATCTTGAAAATATTAAAAAACCGAATCTACTCTAACTTCAAAATTATAGACGTTAATGTTTAAAACCTCTGTCAAATATAAATATTATACAACTTCAGTTTTTTCCTTAGCCTAAAACACGGTTACCGTGTACTACCAGCCATAGGTAGAGAAACCTTTCTTGTCCACTATTTAACCTAACTAAACCTTTCTTCTCCACTATATTCTTTCACTATTCATAAATCCATTGGTCTTTTTATCTTTCTCATCGATATTATCGTTATAGACTTTCTTCGACCCTTAAATCATCACCCTAAATTTTAAGCGACACGAGCCTGTCTGGTTTACGTCATTCAAATCAAAGCTAGGATCCGTGTATTAAATCTTACTTCAGAATCGCGGGACTTCCACAAAATTGAAAATCCAACCCCTTTCTCATTAATATTTTTAAAGTACCATAATATTGATCCAGAATAATATTATATTATTACTTGCATTATTATTATTATTATTATTACAGAATAATATTACCCAATACAACAATAACCTTAATTCATTCTGCTTGAATGAACCAAAATATATCCTCTTTAATCAACACCTTAGTCCATATATAGAATTTTTATCCAAATCAAATTAAATATAATGCAAACTATAATTTTTCTTCTATAAAAATTATTACCCATGTAAAAAAGTCTCAAAAATAAGTATTTAGAGATTACACGTGAAAAAATCTGCAATAGTAGGGTAGAAAGAAAATTTCTCTCGTCGGTCATCTCATTCGTCCCTTTTTTTGAAACAAAAGTATACATTAGACCGAAATTAGAAGTTTTAAGTCAATTATTCACAGTATAGTTAAGAAAAAGAATTTATACTTATATTTGCATAAAAAAAATAATAAAATGAAGCATGTCAATAACCACTTTTAACGGACAAATTTTTTTTGAGATGGATTTATTTTTTTTTATTTTATCAAATTTTTAATATTTAATGACATATTTGGGTACTTAAAATATCAGAAATTGGATTATAATAATTTATAATAGTAATTATTAATTATTTAATAATATTAACATATAAAATATTTATTTAAAAAATTAAATATTTATAAAATTATTTATATAACCGATCGAATAATTTAATTAATTTTGAAACTTATTTCTATTCTATATATTTTATTATATTATAATTGGTTGGTTATCTTAATATAATGTATTAAATTATAATTAAATAGATTTCCTTATTTTTCAATATTTAAAATAATTAATTAGAACATCTTATATTATTAAGAAGAAAACATTTTTGTATTATTTTGAAAATTTTGTGTGAAAAATAATATATTATCACAGTGTGTGTATTAGTGACCTGACAAATGGAAAAATATTTTATATATTTAACAATTAGCAAATCACAAATATTTCATATTCAAAGTTAAAATAAATATAATTTATATTAACCTGATATAATAAATAATTATACATAATATTTTTTTAAAGATTTTTTAAATATTATAATTAAATATTATATAAATAAAAATTATTTAAATAAACATAAATAAAAGATAAAAAAATTTAGTTGGATTTAAAAAACAGTAACAAAAAATTGCGTTAAAATTAAACAAAAAATCTAAATACAACGAAACTAAATGAATTATCAATAAACGAGTAAGTAATAGTGTATTTGTAGATGCGTGGTATAAACTAAAATCGTTACTAAATGGTAATGTAAACTGCTGATAACCAAACGATCTACGTTAATTTCTATCAGTTCGCCCTTTTTTGGTGAGTATAGTACGTTACTGCTATATTTTGTTATACATTTCTTTATTGCTTTTAAATTTTTGAAGCATCGTTTGGTAACATGCGTCCTACTTACTATACTCTTAAAATACCTTCTTTGTAAGACTCAATAAAATCTTTATGAATCATTCCCATAATGCCTCAACACCTCACTAACTAGATAGAACAGTTCTTCCAAGAATTTGAAAAAGTATCACTTTCAAATGTTTAAAAGAGTTGACGATTAATTAAAGGTTTATCTTATTTTGCCTTTTTCTTTTTATTTAATTAAGATTAGCGTTTTTTTTAAATTTAGTATTTTATTAAGTCATTGTAATCTAGGAGCTTGTCGAAATCATTTGTTGACTAAATCTGTTAATAAGTCATTTTGCTGTTACATTAAAAAATCCGTTACCTGTAACCTTCACAAATCAGTATATAGCCATTACTATTTCTTTGAAAATCATCCAGTATTTTTATAAATTATTATTAATCGATGAAATGAAGGCGAAAAAAAGTGAAATATTGTAAATGAAAAAATAATGAAAATAATAAAAGGCATAAAAGTGTGGTTAAGTAGTCACGTTGCAAAAAAAAGTTTAAAAAGATATGATAAAAGACTTTAAAAATGGCAAAGTGAGTCAATGCGCAATAAAAGATGGATTACCTGATAGATACCTAGAAATCTGCAAGAAGGAATAGCAAAAAATTGCATCACATGACAGTGCAATAAAAAATTGTTCAAAAAGAAAGACATTGAGAATGTAATTTTAAGGATGTAGGAAGAGATTAGAAAAATCAAGAAATCAAGAAAAGAAGGATACTAAGAAATAATAAACAAAGTAAGGGACGCTTACTTTGTTGATTAAGAATTTGGAGGAAGAAATAAGAAACTTAAAAACTAGGTAGATGATTATGAAGAGGAAATAATTAAATATAAAAAAAATAGAAAAATAGAAGCGGAAGTGGAAGAGTATAAGAAAAATACAATTGTATGGGAAAAAGTAACGCGTCCAATAAATATATAGATAAAAGAATAATAAGGAATACGAAAAAATTGAAAAGGGATAATTATAATGTATATTTGAAGAAAGGGGAAGGGATATAAGAAAAAAAATTAATATGATTATAACAGGATTTAAATCAGTTGTTAAATATACAGGAGAGGGCATTATTGTATAGATAAAGGAGAAACTGGGAGATCAACACGAAGGTGAAAAAACTGTGGTTGGATGGTAGAGGTGACAGTTACTGGTGAAGGGACAACACTCGAGAGCGGAGATGACAAAAAGAAGATTTCAAATTTTTTTTAGACATTTTAACATTTTATATTAAAATTACGAAACATTTAAACCATGAGAAATTAGAAGTAATTTTATTAATAAATGCAGTTTGCTGAGGAACGAGAGAGGTGATTGGTAATATATAAGAAATAAAATAATAGGTCAGAAGACAAAATGGGTATACAGCGAAAGAAAAAATGAGTGGTATCGGAGAGAAAAAAGCAAACATACAGGATCGCGTTGACATAAATAGGTAAACAAAAGAAAGTAATACAAAAAGAAGAAAAAAAAATGCATAATCCAAAGTGAAATCAGTCAAGTGTTAAATTAAGTAATATTAAAAGTAAATTTATATTTAAGGATAAAAAGTTAAAAGAGTATACAAGATATTTATGCGTAATGTTTAAAATTCATTCAAATATATTAAAATTATATGTTAACAAACTATAAATATATAAATATAATAGAAAAGATTAAAAAGTATTATAAGAATTATATTGTTCAATAAACTAATAATAATATACATGTTCAAATTGAAACGCGTTCTCTACAAACTGAAGGTAAGTCTAAAAAGGTGGAATCTACAATTTAATGAAGAGGCCCAAACACTAGAGCTCGAAAACTATATACCGCTACTCTACACTTGGAGGAAGGAGGTTGATCTCCTTTACGTAGACAACATCCTTCTAGTAAGCAACGATCTACCATATATCAAGGAGATTAAACTTAAACTCAGAAAATCATTGAAATGAAAGACCTAGCGAAATCGAAGTGCTTCCTAGCAATAAAGATCACCTAGTTAAGGACACTGGTACCATAAGCGTAGTTAAGGCGATGACTTAAAAAGTGCATAGAAAATGAAAATTAAAAAAACATAGTTTTAAAAATTTATTAACCTTTTCTTACCTTATTGTCACCATAAATCTATTTTCAATTTAATTTTACAGAGCTTTTTAATGACAAAGAACTTTGTAATATCTCTTTGAAAGGGACTTAATTTCTATCGATATACATATTTTTCTTATATTTTTCGTAATTCAATCTTTCAATTGCGAGTCTACGATACTTTAATTAAAATATAATTATATTTTTATTTTGTTTTGAATATACTCCATCATTTAAAACATATATAATGTAGATGTGTAAATTCTATTTACAAAAATACTATTTACAAAAACCATAAACATTTTATTTTTTGTAATTTTACATAATGTTTATTTATGGTGATCAGAATTATTAAAAAATGTAATACAAATTAGGTAATATTGTATTTTTATATTTATATTTATAAATTATATTGCTTACATTTATAATTTTCTTGTCTCTTTTCTGTTTAAATTTGTTTTTCTAGGTTATTCCTATAAGATGGATTAACTCAGTTCTGCACGTTTATAAGGTGGAGATAGAAATTTACAGTAAAAAATTTTATATTACATTTATAGGCACTCTCGTGAAAATACGAATGGCTCTTATTTAGTTTATACTCATAGAAAATATTTAAAAAAAAGAAAATTGCTCATTTATTTCTTAATTTATATATAATCTCAAAATTTACATTTCTAATAAAAAAAAATCAAAATTGAAAATTTCTTCCTACGCTCATTAATTTATTAGAGAAAAAAATTGAAGTAAAAATATAATAGAATATATAATACAGAATATGTTTTAAATAACATGAAAATTACAGTAAAATATTAATTAAGGTTAATCAAGATAATACTCTAAAATTTTTTAATAATCATTAATACGTAATGAAAATTACCCATATTAAAAGTAGTCATAATTACAATAAAATTTTTGTTTTTTAATTAATATAATAAACTAGTTAAATGCAATTTAATCCACAAATATTTTTTTGTTAAAAATTAATTAAAATTACAACTATGGGTACATATATAAATTGTCTATACTTATTACGTAATTAATTGTTTAAAAATACCTTTTTAAAAATTATGCGTTAAATTCGAAACAAAAATATAAATTAATTTTAAGTACAAAATATTTTTTAAATAATATAAAAGAAAAAATTAATTAAATAAATAAAAGCTAAAATTATAAAAAAATGAAAAAGATAAAAAATTAAATTGAGTATTTAAAATTATTGATCTTAAGAGAAAAATTATTACAAAAGTAATAAAATTATTATAGAATAAAATATAAAATTTAAAAGAAGTTAAGTGACTCATAACATTAAGAAAAAAATTATTTTTCTCCTTACATATTCTGAAATTAATATTTTTAAAATATTATTTATTCAAATATTTTCAATCTTATTTCACTAAAACTTATAATATTATAAATGAAAAGATTAGTTTTTTTAAGGCAATAGCTATTGTCATAAGCAAGTGGTTACATGCAGTTATACATTCAAATTTTAACCACATTTTTATTAGTTTTATAATCATAATTCATGTTTTTTATATTGACAATGAAGAAATAATTAACACATTTGATTAATGATGATAAAAATTTTAAATTACATCACTATCTATCTCAGTTGACATAATATGTCAAACATTTATGTCTATTATAAAAATTAATATTATAATAAAAATGGGTTATATTATAGATATTCAAATATTATAAATTTATTAAGAGAACTCTAAAATTATAAAATTTATAGATAAAATTTAAAAATGAATATATTACAAATAATAAAGAAACTTCTAGAAAATGTAAGTGAAGTAAGACTATAAAAATTTTCCAACCCTCAGTTATATTAAACAGAATCAAATATATGAATTTTTCTTTTTTCATGTTATACTAAAATATTATATAAAATAATATGCAATTATAATGCATACAAAATATAAATTTAAAATAAATATAAAGATCTACAGATAATAAAATAGTTGTTATAATCATGTAAATAGAGATTTTGTAAACATTCATAACTTTTTTACTTAAGTTATTTTGTAGCAACTTATATGAATTATGAATCGCGGTCATAAATATTTTTTATTAATATATTTTTTTAAATATAATTATAAATTATTTAATATACATATATTTATAATAATAAATAATAACATGAGCTCTTTATTCGAACTTAAGTTTTTCCTGCAAAAAAATGTTTTCATGTTTAGCATTCCAATACTGTGATAAAAGGAACAATTTACAAGCAACAATTTAGAGCGATGAAATAGATGTCATGGATGATATGAATTCATAGCACAAATCATAAATTTTGATCACGATAACTGTGGATGAATGATTTTCATAGTAGATCATATAACGATTTTTTCATTAACCATATCTATTAGGTGATTTGTATGCTTATCAAAAACCGATTTACTGACATATTTAAATTCATTAAACCAATATCTGATGGTTGTCGTAAATAATAATAGGTCTCCAAACATAACTTTGCCTTTTTTCTTCTCAATATTTTTCATTTAAAAATAAAAAGAAAATTACAAATCGATCTGTTCTGTTTTCTATTATATTACAAAATATCAAAGACGTTTAATAAAAACGGTTCCAATATCAAATCTGACTTATAATCCATGTGAAATTTTGAATATTATAATTTATTATATATTATATTATTATAATGTACTATCTGAAATAATAACAATTGAAAAATAGTAGGATTTTGTAATGCTAACTTCTTTTAATAATGGAATCTTTTAAACATAAGTACATATTTATTCACCTTCTTCATATAAGTTATATATAAATAAAATACAATTATGAAATTTTTTTGTATTTACAGATACGTTTTTTTAAATTAAATGCTAAATAAACTTAAAAAATATGTTTTTTATGTCTTATTACAATTATCTTTCTACCAGTTTAGACTATAAGTAATACTTTTGTTAAATATTTATGTGAAAACTTATCGTTTTAATCCAATTTTCTGTAAGGTTTACCGTCTAAAATATTGTTGATTAAAATTAAAAAAATCAAATAACTGTTGATCAAAAGAACAAGCTCATTGTTGGTAATATAATTTTAATTAAATTAATATGAAAAATTTTTAAAAATTGTATAAATTTAACTTAATAATAACCAAATAATATTAAATAATAAAAGGACGATCGATAATAATTGCAATTAAAAATAATATTTGAAAAGATAAAAAATACAATATCTATATCGGCTACTATATAAGTAAAATAACGCATAAATTCTATTTATATTTAAATATATATATATAATGTATTATTATATTCGTTAATTAGTAGATACTTTCTCTCTAACATTTTAAGATTTTTTTTTATCAAAATTCGAAATATAAATCCTCGATTACGTATATTGAACTCTGCATCTTTAAGCTACGTATGAACTCATCGAGAACATGTATATATCATTTATAATTCTCATTGGAAGTTAAAAATAGTATAGCCACTCACACAGTGGCCACGTAGAAAATAACCCCTTTTCTTCCCTCTTGGTCATATTTTTCTGTGCGCGCGCACATTGGTTTTGACCCCCAAGCTTTGACCTAATGACCTGGCATATAAGTGCGAATGGCGCCGGAAAGGTCCGAAGTATGTCTCGTTTTCTCTAATATTTTTCGTATTTATTATGAATATTGAATGAAAAGAAGCAGTATTTTCACAATCCCGTAATATATTGAGTGAAATATCCCCCCCCCCCAATGGATAACATATTCATCAAAATCATATTTCCATTTTCTTTTCAGGATCCCTAATAATACTCAACAATACTATAAAATTTTTATTAAAACTTCAACAATATTAAAAAGTACATTAAAACTATAAATATTTAAATACTAAAGTTTATATATATATTATTTGAGATTGCCCATAAATAAAAAGAAATAAGAAAACATATTATGGAGAAGTGCAGTATCACGAAGCTCAAAGCAATTAAGTGCGGGTATATTATGAAAAGTGATAAGAAAAATTTGAATATATTATATAAGATTCATTAGTGAAAAGAGAAGAAAGCAGCAGATAAAAAGAGAGGCATCCTAAAAGCAAGGCAATATCAGAGAAGAAAAAATGAATAAATAAATAATATACACAAAAATATATAATATAAATAATATAAATACGTATCAAATATACTATAGATTTAAAGCATGTATGGATATGTAAATAACATTTGTTCTAATAAATAATAATAATCATAATTATAATTATTGTTATATGTATGAATGTATATATAAATTTGACATAAAAATTTATATTACTTAAAAATTTTGTTATTATAAAGAAATGACTTCTTTTGGCTATCGATTATCGGTACATCCGTTCATTAGCATCTCAAAATTTTACTTCATGTGAATACAACATTAGACTTATCAAACACAACATAAAAATGACTATAAAGTTTCTTATTCTCTTTTCATTCACTTTAATATATTGATTTATGCTTTTTTATACTTCTTTCCCTTATATTTACTACATAATTTCTTCACTTGTTTAAATCTAATATAAATAACAATAATAATACCAATCATTTTTCAGACTCTATATCACATTTTTTATTTATTTAGGAATTTAAGAAATTTTTTACGATTTACACGTTTCTATACTTTTCTACTGGTTTTTTTTTTACTAGAATAAAAAAGGTTCTTATCTAAAAAAAACTGTAAATATGCTGATTTTTATCATCTACATATTCACTAATAAAATAATTATAAACTAATAAATTTTTAAAACTTTAGATTTAAGTAGAATATACAGATTCACAAAATTATTTTAGCATATAAAACTTATATGAACTATTTTTTAATATATATTGATTAAAAATTTATCATATAATGTACATACCTGTTTATTTTTAACCAATTAAAAGTATTTAAAAATTAATTATTAGCATTTAAAAAGAGTTGAATTCTAATTCAAGAAAACATATTTTGATGATAATTTTACAAAAATGGATATGTTAAAAATTTTATAAAACCAAATATGTAATAACTAATTAAGGAAAATAGTTAATAAAAGCTAATCTAGATTTTTATAAAAAATTATGTTAATAAATAAAACTAATAAGAAAAAAAATCGTATATTTATTTTTTAATTGACTGTATAAAATTTCTTAAACGCTCAATTACTAGTAATATCATACAACTATAAATACTCAATTTTATACAAATATATCGTGATTGGTAATCGTATACTTTTTTATTAGAGAAGATCTAAATTAAAAAATTAAAAATTATATTATAATGCAAAGTTTATATTTAATACTTATCTGACACTTATTTGATATATAAGTCTAGAACTTACATTTTAAAATGTAAGTAAAAAAATTTATTATAGTTGACTCCATTACAAACAAATTGAATAGATAAGTACATAATTAATACTGTTTTAAAAAATTTGAATACTTTAAATAATTTAGATACTAATTATGTAAATCAAATTATATAAAGAATATTAAAATTAATCATTATTTCAATTAACATAACAATCAATCATAAAATTACTTCATCAGTTTAATAAAGTGATGAATTAATTTTAATCAAATCATTGTAAATTATTAATATTTATCATAAATACATTTAATGAATATCATTTTATATTTAAAATTTAGAAAATTATCTATATCTTATATGAATATGAACTATTTTAAACGCTATTATATAAACAAAATTATAATCATATTATTATGATATTGAATATTCATACAGAGAAATAGGAAAATAAATAATAAAATTTTAATTTCAAATCATTATTAATAATACTGTCTGTAGCAAATAAAAATATAGCTTTGTTCTAAATTTTTCGACACAACAATAAATTGTTAATGTAAATAACATGAATAGATATATAGTATACAAGTATAGTTTCATAAATATATATACTTAGTTTATCTATTCACCACCTCCATACCTATACATATACTATACTGTGAACTTTTTACTGATGGTTTCTAGTCAGAAATATATACCAACACCTAAAAAAAGTAGATATATTATTATTATATTATTGTATTATGTATTAAAATCCCCACACCCTCAATACCTTCATACGTGTTAAAATAATTATAACATTGTTATACAATTCCATTTTTAATTATATACTTATATAAAAAATAGAAAAAAAAATTGAAAATTGTAGATAAAAGTCAGCATAATAAACAATTTTTAAATAATTTTAGAATATCTTAGAGAAAACTTATATGAAATGCATCATATTAAAAAAAAACAATTTTACTTTTATTTTTTCGCAACTCAAGTTTTTTTACATAAATTAAAAGTTAATTTATTTATTTAATTTAACAGTTCAATATGACAATGTAAAAAATACGTTTATGTATTTATTATCTTTTTAAAACTTCATTGTATCTTATTTTTAATCAATTAAATCATTATTTTTTCAAATAATACTTATAAAAATGTTCCTGTTTTTATTTATTAAATAATGAAATGATAAATCCATAAAAATATTACATTATATAAAAAATAAAAAATAATGTATATATAAAGTTATAAAGAGAAAAAATTCTATAAAAATACGAATAAAAACGAAACTTACTTTTAATTTATCGCGATATAACAAAAATCACTGTATACCTATAACTAGCGTATACTAACTCTAATATTCTACTTTAGACGATCTAAATAAAATGAAAATATTTAAAATGTATATTGAAGCAATCGACTCAGAGATTACAGTTGAGTACAAAATAAGGTAATATATAATAGCATATGATCTATATAATTTTTAATTATAATATGACACTCCTCCATAACTTTATACTACTTTAAATATGTATATTTTAATATTTCAATATCTATACATATATATTTATATATTTTTTTTAAAATAAATTTAATAAAATAAAACTATAGAAAATTTTATGCTAATAAATTGAACATAAATAGAACAATGTCTTTTTATGAAGTTTTAAATATCTTTAATTTTATAATATTAAAAAAATGTTTATAAAAATATATTTAAATAAATTTTAAGTAGTAAACATATTCAAAATAGTTAAAAATTAAAAAATTAAATTTATACATAACTTAGATTAAAAAAAAACCATAATATCTAGCTGATATTGAGAATTAATTGTTTATTTAATATAAAAATAAATAAAAAAAAATAATACTACTAAAATTGAACTGTACTTCCACACAGTTTATCTTGATCATTAAAATTCATTATTTTACTTTATATTTATTCTACCAAGTCACATTCTTAATTTAAATTAAAAAATATATATATTTTTTTTAGTCAACAGCAAAGTATAATTAAAAATTATTCACTTTGATCAAATAGTTTTACTTTGAGTTAATAATTTTAATTAATCATACATGTTAAATTATATCAATAAAATTATGTTACTAATTTCAATATTAATAGTTTTATAAATTAAGAAGTTTTATACTTGCATAAAATATATACTGTTTTATTATTAATTTTTACAAATATTTTTTCCGATTTTTAATTGTAACTTTTCAATTAAATCACCGAAAATATTATATTTTATGCATATCTTAATTTTTTAAATTAATTTTAAACTGTAATACAACTATTTCGTTTTTTGGGTCCGGGATGTAATACATCCTAGAATAATGATTACTAAATTATTTAAAAATATAATATATAAATTTAATAGTTTTATAAGAATAGCATATTAAAAATTTATATATATATATCTATATATACTTGATACATATAATTATACATCTACATTCATATATACTTGTATTTTTGAAAAAATATTATTGCATGAAATAAAAATAATTAAAGAGATTAAATAAATTTGGTTCACATATTTATAATTCTATTATTATTATTATATAATAAATCAAATCGTAATCATATTTTATATAATTTTCTCAAAATTAAAGAAACTGTTAAAAAAATTATATAGCTTTTATAAGTTGAAAAAATAAAAGATTACGAAAGAAATCTAAAATCATAGGTTTGAAAAAAGTACGATTTATGTTTAAAAAAATTTTAAAAAAATATACATATCACCTACTAGAGATAAACAAAACCTTTAAAAACCTTACAACTATCTTGTAAATTATTTACCGTAAGGGCCAACCAACAGAAGCGAAATGAAAGAAAATGAGTAATTATTGTAGTAGTAATTATGTAAAACTCATCTTTAAAAATTAATAAATCGCTATTTAAAAATATATATATCGTGATATAATATATAATTAAAAATATGAAATGAATTAATTTTTTATAAACATACAATTTTTATTACCCATAGTGACATCAAACGAAAAATTGTTTTTCCACAAAAACTAATGTATATTTTTTTCTTTCAATTACTTTTTTTTGAAAGCAAGTATTATGTCTTTATATATAAGTAATAATCAATCACAGTATATATATATTTTTGATATTAATCGCGATGGTATATCTTTATTTTCAGGCGCAATTTCCTTTTACTTTTTCTTTCGCACCTATGCATGCATATTTGTTAGATACATTAAAACATATATTTTTATACATTCTTATATATCTCATATTTTATAATAGAAATATTATTATGAACGACGAAAATTAATAAATAGATGAAATGAAAAAATGTTAAATACTTGTACAATTGTAATATTATATTTAGTATCATCTAATTCAAATAGTAATATTGAGTAATTATACGAGATTAGTAATATTACTAACAAGATTAATCGCTACTTCATGTTTTAATTACAATCATAATATTTAGAGCATGCAGTTTTTATAATGTGATAAAGAAGAAATTAAACATATAAAATATAAATATATATTAAACTTCAGCATGCACTTATGAAAATTGATGTTAAAATATTAATGTTAAAAATTTATTACTTTTTATATCAATAATATATGAATCAGAATTAATATTAGTATTGAACTCATTTTAATTAATGATAACTTTAGAAATTTTATACAAAATAAAAACCCTGATAAAGGAGAATATAATCATTTTAAAGTTTATTAACATTAGAAACATGAAAAATATTAAGAAAAAATCACAAAGTAGAAAAGAAAATAAAAAGAAAAAGAAGACCAGAAAATTGATCGGTCTTTACAGTTCTTCAATGCGTAGAAACATGGCGCAGTTGGGTTCTAGGTCAATATGTTTTAAAAAGAAATTTAAACCAATTTTAACGGATTGGAGCAACTCTGAGGTGGTATTTTCTAGGTGATCTCTCGCGTGCAAACATATCGCAGTACAGTCGATCTTAAGTGGAGGTCAGAAGCGAAACCTTTGGCGTGCGAATAGTCATCACTTTTTATTATCATTACTTCGTGCATGTCGTATTTTCTGAATTACGTTGAAATGAACAATGAAAATACTGTCGATTAACAATGTGAATTTAATTGCATTTTTGTGAGCTGTGCTTGCTACACTAATTAATGCATTATATTTGTTAATATAAATATAAACTAACTTCAATTCTGAAATATATATTGAACCAATATAAATTTTTATTCCTATGCAAGTGTTACTTGTAAGATTTGTGTATATTTTGAATACTTATTACATCAAAATGTAAAAAAAGTAAAAACTCGATTATAATTTTCTAATAACGATTATTATTGAATTTATTGAACATAACTATTTAGATTTGGATTATTTTAAAACATAATGCATACCATACAATCTTAGTCAAATGAATAGTAAATTGATTGTATATGTATATGTGTTTACTGATATTTACAGAAAGTAGTATTATTTTACAGCAAATGATTTGATTAATATTATTTTAACAAAAATAATATTAATAACAAACATTGAAACCAAAATTTGTATAAAAATAGAAATGATAAATTATCTGTGTAACAATACAAATTACTTTCTATTAAACGAATAATTTACTTAAATTATGTACAGCATATTTTTTAAACTAAAAAAATAATAATAAGTTCATAAAAATTTATATTTATTAAAATTAGAAGTGTTAATTGTATTCAAATAATTTAAAATATAAAATATTAGTATTTATACTTATTTTAGATTATTTTATTCAATTAGTTAATCAATACGGTTTGTAATGATGTAAAGGGTTCTCCGTGGAGACAAAATCGATAAAACAAAATTTAAAAGAAAATGATTATATTCGCGAGTGGCGAACGTAGCAGAATTTTGGAGAATTTAAGAGCGACGAAATGACAACAGACACATGTTTAGACAGGCGAATGTTTATGTAGAAAATAAGTTGCGCTCGGTGCTAAGAATTGTAAGCACCTACCATAGATGTTAGCCCCCTCTCAATCACTATTACAACTACGTTACTTGGTCCGAAAAAAACCGTAGCTTTTTTATACTTTCTACCTACAGCACTCCTTCACTCACATTATATGTATATATTCTCTATCTGTCTTTCTCTTGCACTAACATCCTATCTCACTCTCCCTCGTCCCCTTTCGTAAATATAAGAAAATTTAGAATGTAAAAGACTCATTCCCCCGTTGTGACACGCAGGGTATTTTTATGCCAGGACTAAGCGTTTTAGCGCGAAAAAATAAATGACCGGCGATCGACTTAGTACGCAAAATGTTAATAGCCGCCAATTGATTTGTTAGAAATTTCGCTAATATAAGAGATGGTTAAAGTGTATAAAAACAGTCAAGCATAAAGCTCTCAGGGGCTCTTGTCTCATACTTTGTCTCTAAGACAAGTATTTCTGTCTTAAAGATATCGCTATTATTAAATAAACCATACGAAAAGTGTCACAGAGAAATAGAGAATTTAATCATTTAACAGAAATTCAGTCTAATTTTTTAATACCTTCAAACTTTGGTGATTCTTAGTTCCGATATCGGTAACAAAGGTTAATCGGTAATATTTATGAATTCTAATACGTATTTTATGTTTATCATGTATTTAGTACTACTAAATATATTATATGTAGTAATTACTTCTGTAATTAGTAAAATTCATAAAGTATGAATAACTTTACTAACACGTATTTCTATTTTTATTTTTTCTAAATGTCATGACAAATGATATTGTCTCATTGCAAAATCTATAGAACATACTTATGTCTTAATCTATCGAAAGCACTTATTATTCGGTTTGGATTAAAATACAACGCTTCAAACTGAAAAAGACCTTTATTTCACGCATATGCAAATATCGCGAACTTCAATATTAATTACATTTCTTTGAATATCCATGAATGTTTTACAATCTTTTATCAGCTAATTTGATATGTATGTATTATTTCTAAAATTACCTATGTTATGTATAAAAATTTCAAAGTATATACATACTGATAAGTCTATAATAACATAAATTTTTTTCTGTTGGATCTTTTTCTTAGAGTTTTTAAAAAATTCTTTCATTTACGTATTCTTTGAGTGTTGGGTATAAGTGACCGGATAACCATGAACACGATAGTGTTTAAAAAACATTTAGGTAATGAAAATAAGAGTGATACGAATATTTCGACCTTTTCTACGATGCTGATACGATGTTACTCTCATGTTTGATAGAATAATACTAAATACATTTTACAGGTTTGTGCATGGATACTAAAACATGCAATATGACATTATGTCGAAAGAAAGAAATATTTTTTATATCATATTAAAGATTCAACATTCATTCAATATAAGCAGTATTTCAAAATATTAAGAAATCATATTGCTCTATTTTTTTTTGGAAAAAAGTTCTTCTTGAAAACGCTTGTCCTATTTTTCATCAATATCCCATTGAATATAATATGTAAAAAATAATTTAAAAAATTCAAAAATAGATTTTTCATGTAAGCAAATAACGCTAAAAAGCTTCAAAAATATTCGATGATGTTGCATTGAAAAAAACATTTGTATAAATATTCATATCAAATACTTAAAAAACTTATCTTATAAATACAATTTTGATAAATCAACATCGTGAAAACGGTTACATAAAATGATTATAATAAACACTTGAAAATTCTACTATGTCGACTGGCATATAGTATTTGAAATACGTTTGGTACAAGATGCTCTGACAGTACAAAAGAAAGAATTTTCTATATCAAATTATCATTAATGATAAAAAATAAATCTCCTATAACAATCTTTAATGATATATATCAAAGTATGTTAAGTGAACCTACCCCATTCATATAAAAATGAAACATCCGTTCTTCGAAAATTTTGTTGTTTTAAAAAAAATTTTTTAAATCATTTTTTAAAAAAAAGTTCATATCTCATTAAAATATTAAATAATGCTTAAAAATGAGTAAAAAAAATCAGGACTTTTACTTCAAAATAAAAAAGCATTGTAGCTTTCGATATGTATACTTTGAAAAAATCACTTTTTCAGCATAAAATTTATATAATTTAAATAGTAAATAAATTTTAAAATAGCGAAAAATGTTTCTTAGTTATTAAAAAAGAAATACAAAAGAGAATAATTGAAACTATTATACTAAAAAAAAAATAAACTAATTAAATTATATTAATTTGTATGCGTTATTCTTCTAAATGAACTCTACCCGTCTTATAGCTATTCCGTTAAGTATTTAATGTAAAATAGAATAAAAATATAATTATAAAAATGTCACCTAAATTTAAATACTCTTTCATTTAAATACAGTCTCATATTTTTTTAGCGACAACGACATGTCATTTCTAACCGTTCGATTTCAACATTTTTTACCCTTGGAATTCTTCAGTCCTAGGTATCTGGTTTTTATTTTCTGATACTTCTTCGAATAGTTCGCTATGTTTTTCTCTTTTTTCGCTCGTGTAATTAATCTAATACCTTTTCAGAATTCATTACTAAGTTTTTCTTTTTGCGAGATTTCTCTCTGTTGCAACTCTTACAATTTTTTAATGCAATATACATATATATATATATATATATTTACATGTATTTTATGAACATATTTTAAATATTTAAAAAAATTTTTTAAATATTTATATATTTTTTCAAATAATATCAATCAATTTTATATATTGAAAGAATAAATTCAATAATTGACTCAACCATTCAAATATTGTACTACAGTTATTGTCTAAATGTTCTTTATGATAAAAAACGAGGATTCATATCTTTTAATTTTATAATAATTTTTAATATATATACATATTTTACTAGATAACTTCCAACAAGATATTTTAACTTATTTGGTTATGTTAATTTATCTCTTTTTTCTTCAATTTATACTAAGAAAAATTATTAAATGTTACTTTTAAATAATTTCGTTATTAATTTTTATAGTTAATTCAAATATTATATTACTTATAATACATGAATATAAATTTTTTTTCAATATTAAAGACACTGGCTAAAATTATTATAATTAAAATTATGACTTCATTGCAGCAAAAAAAACTTTATAACAAGTAAAATTATAAAAAATTCAAATTAAAACAAAACTAAAAATGGATAAATAGTATTAAAATGACAATATATTCGTTGAATTTAATTTATTTTCTTTATAAAATAAACTTTTTTAATTTTGAGATTATTTAAATCTAATAATTACTTGGTTTTAGGCCTTAATTTAAATAATTTTGCATCTAATATTTGAAAAATACTTATTATACATGTTTAAAATATTCTTTAAATTAATGATACGAATAAAGAAAACACGAAAAAAACTTTTATTGAATAATTTTAATATTAATCTATAAAAAAATTGTATATAATTTTACTAAACTATGAATTATTTCAAAATGATTAATGAAACAAGTTAAATTTGTTTATTTCGTTAAACTATATAAACATATTAATGTAATGTAAATATAAATACATTCTTTAATGAATCATTGTAAAAACTAAAATTTTAACTTGTTTTTCAAACTGAATTTGACCTAATATAGTTTTATGAAAATATATATTTTATTTTTAATAAAAAATCTCCTCACCAATATATGTATAAATTTTATCTTGAAAAATGAAAGTCAATCGAGACATACTTTTATTATAAAGATTTCCCAAATATAAATAAAAATAATTTATTAAGCATGAAATATTTTCACAGACAATTCTTTTATTTTCTATATGCAGATCAAAACTTCAGATACAGAACCTATGTATCGATTATATGAATTAAAAAATATATAATTATTTTTAAAATAATAAAATTATCTTTTTTTATACATATTATAAACATCAGCTTTCTTTTTTTTTATAAAAGGCTTTTATTTAATTTTAAAAATATTTTTTTAATTATATTGAGTTTATTTTTTAAGAAACTTTTCAACTGTGTAAAGAAAAGTATTTCTTAAGAAAAAAGTTTATAAGAATTGTGTATACATGGTTCCTTCAATACACTAGTAACTCTATATGTACACACTCGTGGATCTGTACGTGTGTCAACGTTACACCTTAATAAACATTAAACACCTTAATAATTCAAGTTATAATATTTATTATTGTTTATTAGATTAGTAATTACGTTCCCTTTTGCTTTATGTGCACATTACTTATACTTATAAGACTCCTGCTTTGGCAGTATCAGAAAAGCACCTGAGCGCTGTGTGACCAAGTATTATCAAAGTCATTCCACATAAACAAAGGCATAGAAGAATTTCATTACTCGCAAGTTATTCCCTAAATATTATCTGTAATCGCATCTATTCATACGCTCCATCATCACAAGTGCCGATTTCTAAACACAAATATTAATATCTATTTATCACAATGTATAAACCTGTGTAAAACACCAAAAATTTTCCGTAAATCAATCTGACAACATCCCCTGTGTAATCATGCTTTAATCCATACAAAATTCGATAAATATACCCACTACATATATAAAAATGTATATAAAAGTATCATATATATCATATATAAAAAAACCTTACGGGTACAAGTATAGTGTTGATAATTTAATTATTATTAAAAGGCATTGATGAGTAAAAAAATCAATGTTATTGAAACAGATCCGATATTATATATATATATATAATATTGAATAAATAAAATCATAATAAACATAAATTATTTCTAATAATTAAAACCTAAATAATATTGAGCATATTCTTTTAATTCAATGTTAAATAAGATTGTTTAATTTAAAAGTCCATAAAATAAAAATACGTGCAAAAATGAAAGTTTCAGACTGCTCGTCTCAAAACAAAGTCCAAGGCATAAAATAACACGACAATAAAAATAATGCACAATAATAATTTAAATTGAAAAACAAAAAAAAATACACAAATTTTGTTTATTGATCAATAACACAGATTTTGAAATTGCTACGACATGAAACTATACATGTTAGAACATGTAGAATTTATTGACTATATGATATATTTTCATATATTGCGTAAAACGATAAAATATTAAAATATTTGGTGTAGTTATAATATGCTAAGAATTACTTAAAGTTATATTGAAAAATTCAGCAAAAGAGTAAGTTGTAGGAAAATATCCTACAGAGAATTTCTTATTCGAAGACTTATTCTTATTGCAAGATTCTTATTTAAATATTTGTGATGCTTGTATTATGTTGCTACATATTAGTCATTCGCTACATCTTTAACAAATTTGGAAAAAGTGAGTATAGAATAATCATATTGAAAACATAGAATTGAAGAATTTAGTCAATTAGACTTTCGGGTAGTTTAAATATACTTCTAGTCCGTAAAAAGATGCTCAACTCATCATAATATGCTTTTATGCACAGCCATCGAGAAAACGATTCCCATTTTTTTTTTTAAACATTTAATACTTAAATTTGATTTGATTTAAAAATAATGTTTTATTATATTCATCATTAATTTGTAAATTTTCTTGTAGAAAAAAAAATTTAGTTTTAATTTGTTTTGCTAAAGTTTTTTGTACAATATATTTAAACCTTTCTTTTCTTTTCTTTTTTTCATAATTTTCTCTTGGTTGTTTGCTTTGATCCTATAACATTCAACTCTTTTAATACGTGCGCTATTGTTTCTTTATCGTTGTTCACAATCTATAAACCTTTCCTCCATAGATCAATTATTGTTAACTTACTCTTGTTTCACTTTTTATTTATATTTAGCTAATATCTTTACATCCATTCTTATTTTTCTAATTAGAAATAATTTTTATCCCTGATTTTGTATATCAATTCCAAACTTACTTTCTTTCTGCCTTGTCAAATGTAGACTTTACATTTGTCAAGCATACTAGCATTTTTCTTTTTTCTTTATTCAAATTTTCATTTACCATTTTTATTAACAGCCTATAGCAGATAGATATATTGTAGCTTCTATGCTTCTTTTTCTTTTAAAAACGTATTAAATTCTTCAATCCTGTTTTTTACAATTTCTGTATATATTTTATAAAGAAAATTTATTAAAATAATTCTTCTAAAATATATTGAATTTAACGTGTTTCTAGTTTAAAAATTGGAACTGTTATACCAGTTATTAAAGTTTATCTTTTTTAATAATTCGTTTATAATTCTTGTTATACATAACCAATGTTTTTGCTGTGTATCTTTTACATTTTGTTCATGATTTCACATGGTAATTGTCTTATCTAAAATAATTAATGTATTGCTATCTAATTTACCCTTATTTTTCCTTTTTTTGTTAATTAATTTCCAAAAGTTTTTCTTTTTTACTTACCTTTCTTGCATTAAAATTAACCTAAATTTATTGATTTTTCTTTATTTCTTTTACACACCTTGCATTTTTTCAAAATGTTCTTTTACTTTTTTATGCACACTGCTCTAATTCTTATCGTCTTATTATTAATTACTAAATTTATATTGATAACCTTATGATTGTCTATTACTGTTTCTACTATTAGAGTTATTTGATTGTTTAATAGCTAAAATCATTGTTCTCTTTTATTTTTTTTTATAACTTGTTGATGAAAATATATATTTTTTTCATTCTAATAACTTTATCTATTGTTTTATATTTTTTCTGAGTGAATATCTAACTAATACAATCACTCATATCTAACAAAAATTACAATCCTTGTTTCTCATTTCCGTCGGATTCTGTAATTTCCAGAATGTTACTTTTATCCTTTACTTTTTTTCTATTTAAATTCTTCTTTTTGTTATTTTTCCAACCTTCTAAGCTTGTCCCTATTCTTCTTTCGTCCACAAAATCAATAATTTTTTTCATTGGAAACCCATTCTCTTTTCTTTCCAATCGCTGTTTTTTATCACTATCAATTTTTCTCCTATCTCCTTCAAATTTTTGTTTTAATTTAATGGCTTTAAACAAATATTCCGTTTCAAAAAAACTATCGTGATTGAGGGAACTAACTACTTTTAAAGCAAACATTACCTATTTTTGAAATGTTTGGGTTTGTAAGGTGTAAATTTGTAGCAATCCATAAAACAAGATATCGCATAAGATGTGCTCAAAAAAGTTAATGTCACAAAGATATTATTTATGTTTACTATATTATTACTACTCATAATTTTTAAGACACTTACATCTATATAACGTTATAACTCTTTTAAAATAGTGATTTTCTATAAATTGTAACATTCACCACTTCTGTGGTTTTAAAACAATGTAAGGAGCGTGGATTTGAAGGTTTATCGAAATCATTTTATTGTATAAGTTTTTAGAAATTATTTATTCATTGATGCTATAAATAGTTTACAATAATTGTACAATATTTTAGTTTATCGACAAAGTTTAGTTTAAAAAATATAAGTGTCGCAGAAGTCCGCCTATGATATTGTCTAGTCTAAGGCTTAGTCTGATTCTGTGTGTAAATCGCAAGTAAGTAAGTAAGTAAGTGAGGTGGAAATGAGGTGATTCACTTAGTGAAGAGCTCCTTTATTAATTTCGGGTATTTGGATGCGCTCATAATAATTGTTTGTTTAAAGTTCTAGATGAGAAACGCACTGTTTATCGATAATCATATTCATAAGTTTAATCATTTAAATGAAAAGTTTATCATAGCCTTGAAAATCGAGATGAATGATGTTTTGTCTATTAATAATAAAATTTTAAGAAGATATTATTCGGATGCTTAGCAGCTTTAAGAGGGACGAGAATGTGTCGATATTGAAATGTTTTAACTGTCTCGAGTGCTTTCGTAATTATTCAAACAAGTACAGCCGTAGAAGATTTCTAACAGCGCACGTAATGCGTAGTGTGATGAGTGGCGTGAATCTACATTAGTACGTTACAAGTTAAATAAATTTTCAACTAACCCATAAATTTATAATTTTGTAATTTGTTTCTTTTTTTTAAATTACTAATTATTTCTAAATTTTCATCGGCAACAATTATACTTCAACCAGATAATAAAATTATACATAATGTGTAAATATCTATTTTAAACCGAGTTATTGTTTTATACTTACACAAAGTGGACATTATTTTTTATAAAACACACCGACATTTTTAACACTAGGAATTTTTTTTATTATTGTTTATAACAATCATAATAATATGGTTAAAACATATATTTATGAAGATTTTTTCCTTTATTTAATGTTTTTCTTAAATAACAGTCATATGTTATCCAAGCATTCATTGATATCAATGGCATTCTATAATTACAAAAAAATGAGAATAAAACGTTACAACAAATCTACTACAACAGCTTTGACAAAATGCCATTTCTTAATATTATTTATAAGAAAATATTCTTACTTGTTTAGGACATTTATAATAATAAAAATATTAGATATCCGAGTTAAGATGTGAAATTATTTTATTGTTTCATTTCTTATCTAATAGTTCTGCAATAATAATATATTTTTCTGCAGTCTATATTCTGTAGACTTTGTATGATCGATCCAATTTCATCAAAATTTAAGATTATATTTTTTTCTTCCATGACAGCCAAGAAATCTATTACCACGTAAATGATACCTGTTGTTACTGGTAATGCAATTATCTCAAAAGTATATCTTCTAGTGTTTCCTATTCAATACATAATTGACCGTGGTTTGAAAGATTATATGATTTTAAAATCAATCTTTTCTTTAAATTTTTTTCTGACTTGATTCTATAAATCACATTCATCGACCTCAAACTTTGAATATGTCTATTTCGATTATAACGACGTTTTTTTCAATTCAAAATTATTCGCAAACTCTTTTGCTGATTACTATTACAATTGATCTTGACATACAGATTTCTCGGCTTTTTAGAACTTGAAATATTCACGTGTTAATTGTTTCTTAGTACTTTATTTTTTATTTTTTGTACGTTCGAGATGCAATGTTGCAAGTTACTTGATCGATATTATTGATTAAAAGTTTAAAATGTAATTTGTGCCTACATTTGACACGACGGGAATATACCTATTAAAATGATTCTTGTCAAATCATATTCTACCATAAAATTCTAAACAATAAGAACAACATAAAATATTTAGCACTGTTTTTATAAAATATTTAACTTTAGCGGTCTAATTATACACCACTACTTTCTGGAAATACGTTTTTGGTTACTGAAGTGTTTCCAAATCTTCTATAATTTCATTACTTTTTTTATTTTTTATTATCTATATATAAATAAAATCAGTGTTATAAATATTTTTTCTACTTCCTGTAAAAAATTCTTATTCTTTTTTTTTATAAAGTGCACATTGTGTATAATGGCTGATGATTATTTTGTCCTCACCCTGTAAACATTTTATGTTTTCTACGGCACTCGAATTTTTATGTGTTTCTAAAACTCCCATTGTTTTGGGTGCGCAAGCGTGGAATTGGGAAAGGTAGGTGGTATGAATGATTAGACTGAATGTGATTAAATTACGTTTATTCGGCACTTATAATTGCAATCTTGGAGGGACAAAGATTGTAGTGCTTTTAATTACAGTGCACTCTACTTTATGTCCCTTCCTTTCTCCTTTGCAATTTGTTGTTAAAATTCGTCATGTTATTCGCCGTTCACCCTAAGTCTCCGTGATCCAAGAAAAGCTTCTTTCCCGTATTGCAATCCGTGATGTGATCTCTAATGGCCAATAATTTCGACAATACTCTCGACTAAAAAACATCCCGTGTACCAAACTGAAGGAAAAAGTCTATGCATACTAATTACGTGGGGGAGGTTCGGCCGATTATTCTTGACTCTGTTTTACAAATTGTTTTATTAATAATCTCTCCTATAATTAGTATCTGCTTTTCGGGACAATGTCCTTCGTACATCAACTTCGACAGGGTCGAGTACCAGTGCATCCAGGTGCATTCATTATGACGGCTCGCTCTGGGTCACTTACACGGACTCGTGTACGTGCGGAAAAGGTACAAGTTATTTGATCCTCAACACCTACGTTGTTAGTTTTTAATTTTTTAAAAAAAATTGAACTTTTCTTTAGCTTAATTTTAATGAAATGCTTAATTTGTAATTTGTAGCATATTCACTGAAATAACTTATTACATTTTTGTAATATACATTATTTTGATAATATTTTCCGAGTAAAGCAGGATTTGTACTTCGGATTCTCAATTTTTATGAATATGATTGTAGATACAGATATCGTGAGGTAGTGTAGGTAAGAAATAAATAGTAATAATTTTTAATTTTAACTTTATTTGTAGTACGTTTATTCGATTATTATGCCAATATGACAATTAGACTGAAAATTTGTCCTCTATGCGCGCATTAGAGATTTTATGGCTCTTTTTCGTTGTCCCTCTCCTTCTTAATTCCGCTTAAGAGAAAAAAATGTTAACGTTTATTATTTTGTTTTTTATATTTTCGAAAACTTACGTATTAGCACATTGTTTTGCTTCAATGTTTAAACTATGATTTTTTCTTTCGTTTGATATATATTTACGTTTTATATTTTATTTCGTTCCTTAAGAGTATAGAGTGACGCGTTTATTTTTAATTATAAATCTATCACCTTTTATTTTGTCTTTTGCAGGTTATGGCATTACGTGATTGTTTCATTTTGGTTTCCGCATATTATAAAATATTATTTTTTCTTTATTTCTATTTACTTCGTAATTATAATTTTCGCATTTAATTACAAATAGTATTTCATTTCAACTTATTTAGATTATTTATGTTACAAAACTTATCGTTACTTGGTATTTAGTATAATTTTACAGATTTATTTATAACCAAACACGTACCTGGTGTAAAAAAAAACCCTCTGCGTACTTCACAGAAAGAAAAGCCCGTTATATATTAATGTTTATTTTAAAGTCGCGTGATCGCATTTAGACTTATATTTAGGACAAAGGTTCCCTTTTTCCTTTCTCACCCCTCGTCTCTTCTGCTGCGCTCGCCATCCTGACCTCCGAACTTCTTCAGGCTCCTTTCCTCGGTCAGCTAAGGAATTGATCAGGTCACCGTTGTTAATGTTGCACACCATTTCTACGAATCGGTTCAACGTTCAACGTTGCTACAAGTGCAGAAACCGGAACCCGACCTTACGGGGCGTATGTTTGCGTCTGAGACGTGATCGCCCCGCTTGACTTCGGCCCAGATTTCCCATTTCAGCCACCTTTGCAAGGTGTTCCCTGCTGAAACGGTTTCATTTTTTTGGAGTCAAGTGCAAAGCGGAACGAGAACAAAAAAGGAACAGAGAGAGAGAGAGAGAGAGAGTGAGAGAATGGGCTTGAGTAGGGAGGTAATGAGGTAGAAGGGAACTCTGTCCTCTGTCGACTGCCGAATTGATGACACAGTCGCGAGAGTAGGAGGATGGGCCGTAGCTCGGCATTTACATTTCCTTCCGCCGAGCTCGAAATTCTCTTTCAGACAATTTTCTTTTCTTGGAATATCTCGGACATTTATACTATTTTCCTCCAAATTATTTATTTATTATGTAGTATTAATTCTTATTAAACTGATTTTTTGTTTAATATTATTTATTTAGCCTATCGAGTTGTTATGTTGATAATATTCCCGGCTGTCAATCATAATTTTTAACGTTTATGACAAAGATTCTCACTAAGCCCCTTTTGTTTTATTTATCCTAGCGATCAGTATAATCGCTTGATATATTATACGATTGCGCGATCAACAATGTTCGATACAATTTTATCGAATTTTTTTACGGCAAATTTCTGTTTCAAATTCAAGATAGGATAACATCTGAATAAACAGTTCTCGTATCCAATAATATTAATCTTATTACGTTCATTATCATAATTAGACGTAACATTAAAATTTCATTTATTAATATTATATATATTATTTACTTTAAATAATTATTTATAATATTTTTTAATTCATAGTCTTCATTTTTAATATACAACGTATTTTTGGATATTTTATAATAGACATATTTCAGATAATATGTAAAACATTATAAAGAAAATTTTGTTTAATAAAATATTTTGAAATATTACAAAATATAATATTAATTTATATAAAAAATATATAATCAATTAATAAATGTAATATACTTAATAAAAATAATATTATATAATTAACAATACAAAATGTAATGTAAAAAATTTGAAGTTAATAAAAATTTTTTTATAATTTTATTTTTCCACCTTCCCTATATTTGTCATTGTGCTTAAGTTGATTATGAACCATTGCTTCCAGAACTACTTTCTGTCACTCACATTCTTAATTATCCTGCAGCCCATAACTTTCCTTTATAGTTTCCTTTATTTTTTGTTTTCTTATTCTAAATTGTTTATTCTATCATCAGTCTTTCAACTTCTTCTCAAATTCTTCAAATGACTTCTATTTTTATATTCTCTATAATGTTCCTCATTTATATACTTGATCTCATTTTTATTTTTTATTCTGATCTTATTGAACTTTTTTCCCTAATTTTCTAGAGAAAGAATTCACCTTGTTTTTTACTCCTTGTATTAGTTTAATGTCCTTTTTTGTTCTTTACTATTTAATTTTTAGTTAGATCTTCGATCAATAATGTTATAAATTTGTACATTTCTAGAGTAATTTGTTATTTTACAATATTTTTGTGTTTAAAAGAATAATAAAAATTATTGCTTTATACATAAAATTATAGTAAGTTTAATAAATTAGCAAAATAGAGGAGTAAATAATTTGTAATTAAATCAGTGAAAAAAAGAAGATACGTGATACTTATAGAAATAGAAACATTACAATATTAAAAAAGAGAAACAGAAAAAAATTACTTTTTTAATAAAAAAAAATAGATAATCAAGAACAAAGTTAGCAGTAACCGAATCAAGGAATTGTAAACTGGTGTTAGAAAGTGATAATAAATATTTTCAAATCCACAGTTACTTCTTTCAAAACAGAAAAAACATATCTGTACACAATAAAAGTATTTCTTATATTAAACTGTAGTATTCATTTAAAGAAATTTGAAAATTCACAAAACAATGTGATTATTTTAGCAGGCTTCGAAAATATTGTTAGCTCTTACATATTTAGTATACAGTTAAAATATATACAAAATTTCTAATTCTAAAATAATAAGTGATTTTCTTAAGAAATTGCTCTTTTTCATATTAAATTTTTTATATTTTCGTTCAAAATTAATGAAAACTTAAACTTAAATAAAAACTTCGTTTTGTATCACTTATATTTTATGATACTTCAATTATATATTTTTGTATCTTGAATTTATTGATAAAAATTGTTAAAATATAATTTGCTGAACAAATTTTAAAATAATTTTTTGTAAGTCAGTATGTTTTGTTATATGCTATATAATATGTTATAAATCAGTATGTATATACTGTTTAAAAAACTTAAAAATCTTAAAACTGTAGTTTTTACAAACAATTCTTTATTGCATATATGTATAACTGTCCGTTTTATATAAAACATTGTTGAAATTTAATGTAATGTAATTTTTTACAATGATTTTTTGAAAACAAATATGCTATTAATAAAAGAATTATATTGTTTCTTTAAAAGTTTTGAAGTTTTAAAATTGAAATTGCTTAAACAATTTATGACCATTTTTTACCCATTACCATGAGAAGCATAAACGGGTACAAAACGGCTAGGTCAAAAAACTAGAGCTAACAAGAATATTAAAAAAATAATCACATGAATCGATCAGGAGAGTGGTTTACACAAAGAAATCTTATCAATAAACACAGAGGAATTCCTTACTAAAAAAAAGATATCCTCGAAGATATTTAATTATTCAATTATTGAATCAGACATTCAATCAGTAAAATTAATAATTGAAAACATACGACAATAATACTTGTGAGGCAAAATTGTATACGTGCGAGAGAGAAGAAAGAAATATTACATTCAAATTATAACATATTTAGATATAAAAAAAAATAATGTAAGGTAAACTGCAAAATATTTTTAATACGTAATATATAATATATATAGTTTTTAAGATCATTATCTAAAAAATATGATCATAATAATTAAAATTATTTAAAACATATCACGTTTAATATTTTAATTAATATAATTATATAATTTTTTCATAATGTTATTTAATTTATTCACTTGGTAAAAAAATTGACCCTATAAAGTTAATAATATACTATTGAATAAACATTATAATATAAAAAATACTTTTATTATATACAATACTATATTGGATTAAATTTAAAAAATTAATAAATTTTTACTCATAAATTAAATAAATTATAAAAATATTTATTTCCTTTTTAATTTTATATTTAGCTATCTTATTATACAATGAAACAAAAATTTGTTGTTAAAATCAGTAAAATTTTATTTATAAAACTAAAATTTATTTATAAAAATATAAAAATATATATAATATATCTATATTTTCATTTCCGAAAAATATTGTTGCTGTTATTATTAAAAAGATAATGGAAAAATTTACTAAATTGTAGGAGAAGACACACATCTGTCATAGTTAATAAGTATTTCAACGTTCGAAGAAAGTAATAAAATTTTCTCGCGTTTCAATTTTTTAAATCATCCCATATAACGCTTTATTGAATTTCCTAATTTTGTAAAGGTAACCCGCTTCTGATATGAACTATTTATTTAAATATATTTGTAATTATTGTATTTAAAATTTATAACAAATATTAACAATTGTAGTATAAAAATTATTATTTTAATAAGCATTATTGAAGTTTTGCAAAGCTTATAATAAAAGATGAAAATGAGAAATATTAGAAGATTTCATAAATTTCAAATTCATTCAGCACAAAAAATTTGCATAATAATATGAGACGACTCACGCTGACTGCTACTTCTCCGTATGATATTTTCCAAGAATGTATTTTGAGGGGCTACCAGGCCCCTACGCCCCCCGGGCATCCTTCCTCGACCTTCGGCGCGTGTGCCTGATAAACTAACTAGTTGCTTTTGTCTTCCGTTATTCAAGAGGGTCTTAGTCTCTAGTTTCCTTTTTCTCTTCTTAATCTTAAACTTCAATCAAATAAACATCTATTCCTGACGTTTGTCTGTCAACGTTATTTTAAACTATATACACTTACACTGCTTAACATACAAATAAGATGCTAAGAAATAAAAAATGTAAAGAATAAGAGGATGAAGGGGGCAAAAATTTAATTTTTTATTTTCATTCGTTTACGGCTCACGTTAAATAATTTAAGAAAGAGTGGAAATTTGTACACTGGCACTTACATCATCACTGTGTCCAAGTAAATATCAAATCTTTACTTTTCAAAGAATTATTTACTTAAAACATTATTAATAATCAATTGTTACAGTTTAGTAGGCTTCTATCTTTTATAACGTAAACACCAAGAAATACTTCCTAAGTTGGTGTTTGCCACACTTGTTTTATCAAATTTATTGATTCCTTTGCTTTTTATAAAATTTTTACTCTTTCCGTAAAGTCCATCATCTGTGAGAACACTGATAATTTTTCAAAACCCTTAGTAATTTATGCGTGGAGTGTGAGAGATCCAATGATGACTTCTCTGAAGATCGCCTTCTAACTTTAAAAGTTATACAAGAAAAAATCATTTATTAAAATGGTGAACCTTTTTTGACATAAAAAAGTGTGATAGTAATAAAATATAAAAAATTGTAAATACAGTGAAGGTCATCTGTTATGAAAGAATAATTTATTATGCTCAATCATATAATCTTTTTTTTCGTATTACTCATTACAACTTTTAAAAATGTATTTAAATTAGATTTTTTACCTGAAGTGTTTTTAATAATTGATATTGTTTTATAGTCTTTTTTATTATATTAAGCAAATATAAAAAAAATATAATATTTATTTAAAACTTTAAATTTTTACTTAAAAATATGTATTATTTACAACAATAATTATAAATGTATTGATTTATGGTACATTTTAACTCGTGGTATAGGTGTTTTGTATAAATTATATTTTTACTTATTAATTAATTAATAATGACTGGTAATACTTTACGAATATTTAGTAAATAACAAGTTTAGTATTGAAATTGAAAACACGATTCTAAAAATTATATGATTCATTTATTGATTCATTTAGTCATTAAACAATTCGTATTAACTTATTGTTTTATATATTAACATATATTAGATCACATATTACCATATATAATTATTTTATCAGGTAATGTAAATTAATAATTGAAGATTTATAACAAATAAAATTAGTATTTTTGCAAAAAAGTAAAATTTTAAATATAAATTTATATAACCAAAGATATCAATTACTGATTTTCAAGTGCTTACTTAATTATTTAAGTTTACAAAATTTTACAAATAAATATTAACATTTTATCAATGAAATTTCATAATAAAAAGACATTATGAATTTTGCTATAAGATGCAAATTATATAAATAAAAATATTTTACATACTTAAGCATTTTAATAATCATTTAAAATCTACTACTTCTTTAGAAAAATTCAACTTTGAATTAATCAAAAAATTTATACAAATTTATTCAAAATATATTTTTATTGGCATGAAATCAGGATAATTATTAAAAACTGAAAAAAAAACTTTTATAAGTTATTTCATAAATAATATTTATTAATGAAGAAGGCATGAAATGAAGAATTTACAATTCGTTTTTTTATCAATTTTTAATATTGTTTATGAAAGTAATAATTGAATTTCGCGTAACAATTAAAAATTTTTATAGATCTCTTAAGACATTTCATAAGTTAAATTTTTGTAATAATCTTATAAATGTTACTATAAAAAATAGGTAAATATGTATAGAATTGAATTAGAAAATATCAAAGTAAAAATATTTTAAACTCACAAAATTATGATTTTAATTTAATTTACTTTTACAATTTATGCAAATCTTATTAGTACACTTTCAATCTTTGATTTAGATCAATAAATTAACATTGAAATTTTTTAAGAACTTTAAGTTTTGAGATTTTAAAATAAATATTAATTTTCTTTTCTAGACTCACCTAACTTCATCTGAAGTGACCAGGTAAATTCATCATCAAATTGAGCATAAAGACAATATTTCGTAATAAAAATCTAATAACTTCTACAAGCCTATCTGACTATCTGTATCATTTGGGTCCATATATCGTTCTTAAATTCGTATTCTTCTGATGTGCTACTATTTTGTTTCATCTGTTTTTGACGCTGCAAGGGGACAACTCTCTAATACATGCTGATGTTTTTTCTAGCCGCAGTCTATCCATGTGTACGATCGAAGTGACTGGGCTAGACAGCGGCGCGAGAGGAGGGCATCTCGCGCCCTCCACATTCTCAACCTCCTCCGCAGAATCGCAATTACAGCTACAACCCGAGGACATAAGTATCCTCAAGAACACGTAACTCTTTAACCCGGTCACATATTCGTCTTTTGATAGTAATTCAATGTCCCAATCATGCTGAAATGTAATTTAATATATGTAATGTAGACAAACTTGACGGCTCTATTAAAATTCATATTTAGAAAAGTGTAAGTTCTAAAAAAATAAACAATCTAATTTGTTTTACATTTGCGAACAAATAATGCTCAGTTCTTTTTTATTTATATTTTACATCACTGATTATTAAAAGCTAGGTAAATTATTTGCCTGCAAATTCAAAATTTTAATACTTTTAATAGATAAAGTACAATACATAAAATAAATATGAGTATAAAGTACAATATGATAAACACATCATAAAGAACATTATAAAATATCTTATATATTGTATAGTAATATTATACATTTTCGTCCTTTATTTAAAATAAAAAATGATATCTGAAAATATCTAAATAAAATGTATAAATATTCAAATGAACAAATAAATCTTGTAATGTATTATAACAATGTAATATATTGTTTAATAAACCAACTAAACTAAACTAAACTGTTCTGTTTCTTTATTCAAGTATTACTCTACTCACCACATTAATATAATAAATGCTATTAATGAATCTTATAATTGTTAACGATAATTATAAAATAATTATTAATATAGTAATTCAATATTAATTGCATTAATATGAAGATAATTTTATTCACGTCCAGTATATATAAATATTATAACATTTTTTTTTATAAATATTATTATTTTTATAGGATATTAGAAAAAATTAGTATTTATATAAGCTTATGAATACTACTAGAATTCAAAATTATTATTTAATTATAATAATGAAAAATTTATTAAAAAATTAATTACTTTCACTAAAACGTAAAGTGAATGTATATCAATTTTAAATCAATTTATAAAACTATCCCCTTTTCAATTATCGAAAAACATTATTATTATTATTATCATAAAGAAGAAAATGAGAGAATACAATAAACTTCATAGCAAAAAACAAGACGATAGAAACATTAGTGTGGAATTTGACACCGCTATATATAAGAAAAAAAGTATCAATGTCATATTATTAATCAAGTTATTTATATAATTATTGCAAGTCACGCTCTTGTTTACAATTTTTCTTTTATTACTACTTCTAAATCTATCCGAATTTGTTTTCCCTTTATTTTTGTTATCGTAATAATCAATTTTGTCTATCATTTCACTTCTCTTTTATTATAATTTTCTCTTTTTTATTTTAATGTTGAACCACCGTTTGCCTGGTCTTTTTTATGTGGTTCTCTTTGATAATCACATATTTCACTTCATAATTATCCATCTTTTTCCTTTTTTTTAAATATTGTTTAAACATAAGTTTAACCTAACTTAGTGATTTTATAATTTGAAGTAAACTTTCCTTCTGCATTATCCATTTCTTTAATCTTGTCAAATTTTAAATATATAACATACCCATACATTATTTTTTTACAGTCTCTCTTCTTGTTTTTCATATTCTTCATCTATTTTTTCAGAAAGCTTTTGAGCTCTATCGCATTTTTTTCTTTTCAAGTGTTATTTTAATATATTTTTAAACTCTTTTCTTCACAATTCATGAATTCTTAAAGAATTTTTTCAAAGATTCTACCTCTGATCCTTCTACTTCTCTTTCCTTATATGTTGTGTCATTGTCTATTTTTACCTCTGTATATTTAATTAACTTTATTATTTAAAATTTTTTCCCTCACTTTCACAAGACAGATTACATCTATATATTTCATCCCTTTTTATTGTCAACAAACTTTCAATTTGAACTTCTACTCTCAAGTTTTCTATTATCCACATTGTAATTCTTTTTACTTTTTCGATACTATGATTCCATCCTTTATTTATGTCATTCCTTTTCCTACCTTTATTCTTTTTTTATTTTACCTTTCATACTTTCTAAAATTTCAGTCACTTTTGTCATCAGTTCCTTTTTGCTATGTTTCTTTATCTTCTTATATACTTTCAGATTAATGGAATTTTTCTCTATTTCTGAGTCTATTATTTCCATTGCTCTTTACTTTCATCATGATACATACACTTTTAATTCTTTCACTTTTTTGTTAGATGGAAACACAACTATTTTTTCCTTTCTTTGTTGAGTGACTACTATGATTATATATAGTTACCCATTGAATTAAATTTAATAACCTATATTGTCTTTGCATTTCCTTTTCTTTTAGACAGAATAAAATTCTACTAGACTTACACAATTTATTTTAAAAACAGACCTTGTAATAATTGATAAATGATAAATTTTGATTTAAATATATTATAATTTACAATTTTTATATTAGAAAGTAGATTTTAGAATTTTATATCTATGAAATGAAATAATAAATTAAAATAAATAATAAATTAATTACCAGAAACATCATCTGTACTTTAAAAGACAAAAGTATCAATTTTCTGATAATATATTTTTGTATGAAACTTTTTATGAATAAACTAAATAAAAATTATAGAAGTAGATCAAAGAGCTAATTACATTTTTTGTATATTTTATAATAAATGGAGTACAATTAAATGAAATATAAATATTAATCATTGATTGTTATTATTACATTGAAATTATATTACTATTTTATTTGAATACAATCTCAAACATCTTTTTAACAATAAAAGTAATTGTATTTAATTCAACTTTAAATCGCCTTTAGATTCTATACCATTCTACCATCTGATGTTCAAAACAATCTGATATTTACAAGATAATTAATAGTTTGATTCTAGCTGAATATGTCACTTCGTGATTTTTAAGCCCCTGTGTTGGAATTTAAGGTACAGAATCCAAATCTTCATTTTTTTTCAAAATTGAGTCTGCTTAATTCAACTCTAAAATGTGAAAAATAGCATATTTTTTACAGTAAATACAGTAGCCTAAATATAATGATCCAATATTTCTTTCAGTATAAAATTCTCAACCTACATTGGTTACCTTACTTTCCCCTGTCTTTATCATCAGAAGAATAAACCTAATTTTATTTTTGAAAAGAGAATATAAGAAATATATCTATAGATTGTATCTAAAAACTCTACTCGTGAATCTCTTCTTTTTTTACTTTTTTGAGTAAGCTCATTGAAATGTATAGGCTACAGATAAGAAATCGTGAAATAAGCATTTTTTTATTTTTTAGGGGATATATATACAGAAGAATATGCAGTTAGATTAAGGGTAATTGTGGTAGTTTCAAGAGAATAATTGAAAAAACTTTTGGTAGAAGCAACAACTGGTGATAAAATTGGTCGGATAACTATAGGTTTGAAAGGAAATTAGCAACGATAAAATATTTGTAATTAAATTAAGAATTAACATATTAAAATTAAAAATTAAATTTTTTATAAAAATAAAACTTGACATGAATATAATTTTTTGAATTAAAATTAAAACCAAAATTAAATTTAAATTAAATTCAAGATAAGCTTAAAATTTAAAGTAAAAATAAAATTAAAATTTTATTTATGTCAAAAATATATTTTAAAATTAAAGGAAGTTGAAAGTAATATAGATTAAACAAGATTAATCAAATTTAAAGTCAAATGAAAATAAAGCAAAGGCAGCAGTGAAATACAACTATATTTACACAGTTAAAATTTAATCAGGGCTTGAGACAATAAAATATTGAAAGAAAAAGACACTAGGATCTACAGTGAAAAAATGACAGAGTTATTTTACAAAAAACTACATGAAGCTTAGAAAACTTAACAAAAGGAAAATCAAGAAGATAGAAATATTGGTTTTGAATGTGATAGAGTTTTTAATGTATTTTTTTAAACATATCAAATTATTGTGTATTTATATTAAATTTATCAAATTATTATATATTCATATTCAATGCATCAAAGTATTATTTTTAACTAATAAAAGAATAAATGATTGCATTAACTATACAATTTTTAATATGAAAAGTTTTAACTAATTTCATTTTAATATTTAATATTGAATATATTTAAATAGCTAGATTTTAATAATAAAAAATATTTTTAATTCAATATTAAAAATTAATATTATATATCAAATATTACATCAATCTTTTCTAGAATAAAAATTCTAGGATAATAGTGATCTTGAAATATTAAAAGCATCAAAATATTTGTATAAAAGGTTTTAGACTTTTTATAAAAGATGAATGTAAAAGGTTATATTTTAATATATTATAATGAGAAATTATTACATAAATGATCACATGCAACAACATTTCAAACATTTACATGGACTATATAAATTTCTATATATGCATAGAAATTTATACATATCTTTGTACCACGTTTGTTTCACTTAAACAAAGCTTGGTAATATCACGCGACATTAATTACAAAGCTACTTACACCGAATGTAATTAATGCAAAGGCTAATACGTACCACCGCGCGTATACTACATTTATTATTTAGACGTAAACTTGATAGTTTGAAACACATACATAAAAATGACAAAGAATTAGGCTAAAATTAAGCTACAGTCTTATTCACGTCTGGACCAACAATGAAATAACAAAAATTGATTCATTCACGTTTCTGTTGACTATGTAAACAACTATGGTACCTACTGTTACGCTAACGCTTCTCATTTGGAAGATTATCCAGGAAAGTTAGGCGAAAATAACAAAATAGCGCCCATCAGTCTTCTCGTCGAGGCAGCGCAGATTCCCATAAGAGCCAGGAGTTTAAAATTTCTTGAAAACTTAGATGCTCGTTTAATGCTAAGCTGGCTAATCAAAATTCTCTTTTTAATCGTGATAAATAGATTTTTATTTTTGACAGAGAAAGAAAAAGAAAGAAAAAAAGAGAAAAAAGAAGGGAAAAAAGAGAGAGAAGGGGCAAGTTCTACTGATAAGTGCTGATCGATTAAAGGTATTGGAAAATGTAATAAAATAAATATTGTCGTAGACAACTCGTATACAACTACTTTCAAGTTTTGATTGCATCAGTCTCAGATTAATCTTAAATGCTAACAAAATAGGCGTAAGAATGCTTCTTTTGCTTTGTTTTAACTACCTTCCTTTTTTCGAATGTTTGATACGATATCCGAGATGCCTCTTCTTATTGTGAAAAATATTGAATTCTCTGTAATTGAAGATATGTTTGGAAGAGAAAACTCTTATTGACGTATACACAAACTTGCCTATATGCGAAGAATATCACGTATACCTCACAGAACACGAGTATAACCGAACCGCACCAAACTTGTACTGACGCGTGGCCTCCAAGGCAGCCGAGGGTTCTCCCTCGATTTTACCGCCACCACCTCCAACATCGACACCGCCACTGCGCGTTGAAAATTTCGTTTTGGTGGGGATGCAAATGCGAATTAGATTTAAGGTATGATTTCGTTCATGTGGGGAATGTACTTAATTTTCATTAGCCAGAAACCTCGCATCTTACATATTAGTTAATCTTGTTCCTGAAGATTCATAAATTATTAATTTAAAATTAACATATAAATTTAAATACGTAAAATATAAATTTAAAACTTGTGTACGTCGTCTTTCTTTTTTATTAATCACAATTTTGCTATTAAAGTTTTACTAAGCCACAAATCTGTTGATATACCACAGTTAAAAATTATTTTAGACTAGTTAAGTCACTGCTATCACTTAAGATACGTATTGACCTCTATTATTAAACTCTACAATTGAATTCAAAAGTAAATAAAGAAATTAAAACGAATTGTTGAAAATTCTTGAATTTTCAACAATTGAATATGCGTTTGACTGAATTATACTTTATACGCATAATTATTACATAGAAAATTCTAACTTGTGCTTTTAAATTTCAATTTTTTTAAGTATTTTTTTCAAATAAACGTTTTTGTACATAATGCATAATTATAAAATTTATATGATATTAAAGTACCTTTATTTAATAGCAATTAATATACTTTCTATAAGTTTAATATTTATTTAATAGAACAAAACATTGTACCGTACTTAAATAGCAAAGTGTTACTGTCAAAAACGTAAAATACATTCTTTTTAAAAATTATACTTTTATATTTTCAGAAAATTATTGTTACAAGATTTTTAGCATTTATAATTGTAAATTCATTTAATATTTTAATATTTAAATAATTTTGTATGTATTATATTATAGTTATATTATTTATTTAATATATTTTATGTTGATATTAATTTGGATGCAGTTAGTTATAAAGTTAGTTAAGATAGTTATAATTATTAATCGTATAGTATTTCTAAAATAAAAATGTATTTTAATTATTGCAGTTTTATAACTTGCACTCTTATATAACACTTAAGATAGTAAATATTTTCACATTAGCTATTTTAAATAATAAAAAAATTTTTATGAAAATGTAAGTGTGAGTTAAAAAATATCTGAATTTAAATGATATGTATTGATAATAACTAAACAATTTTGTTTTTATATATTTTTATTTAAAAAATTTCAAAAGGAAATAAGTCAAGTATAAGATATTTGTTTATTTAGAAATAAATTGAAGTCTTATTATTTTTTGTATTCATGGTAAATAATAATATTTTATTTTTATTATTTTTAATTATTTACGAAAAATTTATACATAATTATTTATATTTGTGTACATTTCTATATCTATATTGCATTTCACACGTATTCATATTAATTATTTTTATATACTTTGATACATACATATTTTAATTTATTGTTTTCTTGTCTCAATGCTCAAATGAATTTTGTACAATATATTTGTATCACTATACAATTTTCATAATATTCTCTCACTTAATTACATTGAATCCAATAACATTGCATTCGTTCATAATGTGTTTATTGTAGAATAATTTCCTCATTTATTAATCAGTTCTTATTGTTTTTATTTCATTCGTCACTTAAATTTTGTCCAGCATCTTTATTCTGTTTTCTTTTGTCCCTATCTTTCTTCTTATACATATATTCTTTTTCTATTATACTTTCTAATATAATGCGTTAAGCTGGCTTTCACTATATTTCGATGTTTTCAGTTAATTAACCCTAACTCGCTAGTTTTATTTTTAACAACTTTTTATTTTCTTATATTATTTTCCTTATCTCGCCAAAGGTACTCGACCATCTAACGCTATGCCAAAAATTTATCCTTTGACACCGTAATTTTCTCTTTTCCTCTTGTCCTCACTTCTATAATTTTCGAATAATTTATTTTCAGACTTCGTTGCTGTAACGTTTCTTTGTTTCTAATTTTAAAATACGATCCAGCATATTTACATAAACACACCCATATTTCTTTCTGAATTCAATATTAATTTTATTTATTTTTTTCTGAACATTTTCTATTTTTTCATAGTTTTTATATTACCAAATTTCTGTTTCGTATAGTAGCATGTTTTCTATTGAAATAAAAATATTTTAATTTCTTCTGAAACCTTTTTAAAATAATTTTTCTTCAAATCTATGCTTTTCTTAGTACTTTTATTTAAATTTGTATTCTAAATATGAAAATTGCTGAATTATTTTTATTTTTTTTTCCACCTAAGCCCTTTTTCTCATTTTCAATATTTGAATATTTATTTAAATAATTTTTCATTTATTTTTTCCCATGATTTTTCCCAATCTTCTCTCTTTCTATATTACTGAATTCTGTTTATATTATGTCTGCAAAGAAAATGAAAATTTTGTCCTTCTCTTTTTTAATTATTTATCTATTTCCTGTTTTGATTATATGTTTAGTATATAAATTGGACTATTAAAGTTGTACAACCCGCATTAATAAATAAACGTTTGTGCAATAAATAACGTAGTGATTATTTACCCGATAACTAAGTTGGTGACCCCGACGTGGTCATTTCAAATGGAGAACAGAGGCAAACGGCGGAGACAGGAGGGCGTCGACGACCTCGGAAACGCGGAAGTGAAAAACCTGCAAGGAAGTGTAGTGCCTTTTCGTGTTCCGGAATTCATGGACGACGACGTGAGTTTACGGTTTATCGTGCTCGAAACAAGCTTCGAGAATTCCGAAATAAACAGTGATAAGGCGCGGTACAACTTGACAGTGGGCTCTTTAAATCCGAAGGTGTTGCGTCAAGGACGTTTTAACTTGGTCCCCGCAGCAAAATAGATACAAACACCTTAAGGAGCAAATTATTAGACGTCTCACGGAATCAAATGCCGCCCGAGCCCGGAAACTCTTGGAAGTGCAGACGATCGGCGACAGAAAGCCGTCGCAATTCTTTCGCGATTCGAAGGAGCAAGCCACCGGGCAGACAACCGACGAGTTCATCTTGAACATATGGCGGGCGCAGTTACCACCACAAGTTCACTTCGGCTTGGCGTCCACGAGTTTTACAGAAGTGCAAAAGATCCTGGAGGTGGCCGATGCACTCTTCGCGGTATCTACGCCAAACCATGTTGCCGCGGTAAGCGCTGACCCCCAGAAAGCCGGACAAGTCGCCGCAGTCAGCAAAACTCTAAACAGCACAGATCAGCTGTTAAAGGAGTTAATTTCCGAATGTTGGACATTCACGAAAATAAACCGCAGCCGCTCTCGGTCGCGTGATAGTACGCCACCCCGAAAAAACCGATCATCCACGCCTGCACATGATGGGAGCGAGTGCTTCTACCATCAGCGCTTCGGCGACCGCGCCACCCAGTGCAGAAAGGGATGTTCAAGATGAAACAAGCCCTCGAGAAACGCCGAAGTTCGTCAGTGAGTTCGGCCAACACCGACGGGAGTGCGCAGCGCCGAATATTCGTGAAAGATAAGAACACGAACAAAAATTTTTTAATAGACACCGGTGCGGATGTTTGTGTGTACCCGCGCGCATGGTGTAGTGCGAGAAACGACGAGTGCGCGTATCGATTGTACACGGCAAACGGCACAACGATAAAAACTTATGATATTATAAATTTAAACCTAAACTTATCGTTGCGCCGTGATTTTAACTGGCTATTCGTCGTCGCGAACGTGAACTCTGCAACAATTGGGATTGACTTCCTCGCACACTTCAAATTGCTCGTCGACGCCAAGAACAAGTGCTTGGTCGACGAGACAACGAGGTTGTCGGCGCGTGCTTATGAAGTGAGTGCAACAAAGAAAAGTTTGTGCATTAAAACGATAATCGGCAGAACAGTTTTCACAAGCTGCTCGCCGAATATCCAGCCATCACACGACCGCCCGCCGAGCCGAAACAGACCTGCAGGCATAATGTAGTACACTACATTAAAACAACTGCAGGCCCGCCTGTGCATGCACGACCACGCCGCCTCGCCCCCGACCGTTTGAAGGTCGTAAAAGCGGAGTTCAATAATATGTTGCAGCTAGGCATTATGCGACCAGGCAAGGGCCCGTGGTCTTCGCCATTACATGTCGCCACGAAAAAGGACGGAACTCTACGACCATGCGGCGACTACCGCAATTTAAATGCTCGCACCATTCCGGACCGATACTCACCACCGCATATCGAAGACTTTTCACAACACCTAAGTAGAAAAATAATATTTTCAAAAATAGATCTAGTGCGCGCATTCCACCAGATTCCGATCGCGTTCGAAGACGCCGAGAAAGCCTAGATTACAACGCCTTTCGGCCTCTTCGAGCCCACGATGATGATGTTCGGTTTACGAAACGCTGCGCGAACTTGCCAGCGGTTCGTGGACGATATCATCCGCGGCCTCGACTTCGTCTACGTCTATATAGACGACTTCCTGGTCGTGTCGGAAAGCGAAGAGCAGCATTTTCAACATCTGAAAATGTTGTTCGAACGCCTAGACCAATACGGCGTAGTTATTAACCCCGGGAAATGTGTATTCAGCGTAAACGAGATCACATTTCTCGGGTACACAGTGAACACCGAGGGCATAAGCCCGTTAAAAGAACGAATCGCCGCAATCGATAAATACGCGATGCCCGATTCGATCAAAAACCTCCGGCGTTATTTGGGGATGTACAATTTTTACAGGCGCTTTATACCAGGCGCCGCAAAGGTTCTACATCCCCTTAACGCGTTGCTTGCCGGGGCGAAGAAGGGAAGCGAGCCCGTCCAATGGACGCAAGAGGGGCGCGACGCATTTAAAGCGTCGAAAAACGCCCTTGCAGAAGCTGCACTGCTCGTTCATCCCGTTGCCGAAGCCCCATTAAGCTTCGCGGTTGATGCGTCGGATTTCGCGGTCGGAGGCGTATTACAACAACAAATAAATAACGCGTGGCAGCCGTTGGCGTTTTTCACTAAATCGTTAACGACTGCCGAACGCAAATACAGCGCCTACGACCGCGAGCTTTTGGCGGCATACGCGAGCATAAAGCGATTCAGGCATGTGGTCGAGGGCAGGAATTTCACGATCTTTACAGATCACAAACCTTTGATTTTTGCCTTCGATCAGAAACCGGACAAATGCTCCCCGCGGCAGTTCAGGCATCTCGACTACATCGCGCAATTTACCACTGATATCCGGCACATAAAAGACGCTGAAAATCAGGTGGCCGACGCATTATCGCGCGTCGAAACAATCTCGACAAACTGCGATTATACAGAAATGTCAGCTGCGCAAGATCGGGATGCCGAGCTGCGGGAGTTACTTAAGGATAAAAAGTCCGCGTTGCAGTTGAGGAGGATAAATTTCCCAATTGCGGCGCGGACATATACTGTGACACCAAAAACAACATCGTACGACCCTTCGTACCAGCAGGCTTACGTCGAACAATCTTCGACAGAATACACGGCCTGTCGCACCCTGGCTCTCGCGCCACGAAGCGACCAATAACATTGCGTTTCGTTTGGCCGGAAGTAAACAAAGATATCAACGAGTGGACGCGAGCCTGTATTCCGTGCCAGCGGAACAAGGTGAGCCGGCATGTCTCTGCGCCCATAGGGCAGTTTAAAGAGCTTTCCAGACGATTCGAGCACGTGCACATCGACCTAGTGACCATGACGCACTGTCAGGGTTACAGGTATTGTTTGACGTGCGTCGACCGTTTTTTCCCGCTGGCCCGAAGTAGTGCCGATTCCAGACATGGAAGCTGCGACTGTAGCAAAGGCTTTCATGTCGACATGGATCGCACGTTTCGGCGTCCCCGCGCGAATAACAAACTGACCAGGGACGACAGTTCGAGTCAGCCCTTTTCGCCGAATTGTGTGGCCTGCTCGGTGCGAAGCGGATTCGAACTACGGCATATCACCCGCATGCAAACGGCCTCGTGGAGAGATTTCACAGGCAGCTTAAGCCGCAATAAAATGCCACAACGGTATCGACTGGGTGTCAACACTACCAGCTGTGCTGCTCGGCATACGCACGGCCATAAAGGAGGACCTCGGCGCCTCAGCGGCCGAGCTCGTTTATGGCACCGGCGTGCGCTTGCCTGGGGAATTTTTCCACACAGGCAATGTCAACCCTACGTCGGACTATTTAAAAATTTAAGAAATAAAATGAAAAACATAAAACCCACAAGCATAGTCCGACACGGGGAAAATAAAGTGTTTATATTCAAAGACCTCGCAAACTGCATCATCTGTATTTTTGCGCCGCGATGCAATGCGAGGGTCCCGGCGACTCTTCATACGAAGGCCCGTTCAAGGTCATCGAACGGGGCGAAAAAACCTTCGTAATTCTAGTCGGCGACAGGAAGGTCCACGTCTCGATCGACAGATTGAAACCGGCTTCTTGTTATCCGAGGAATTGGACAAAGTAGATTTAAATAATATAATAATAAGGCCAACAATAAAATAACATTAATATTAAGATAATAATAGTAACGTACAAATAAATCATTTTGTTACCCGCGCCGGCCGGAGAGTTCGCTTCCCCGAGCGCTTTCAGGCCGGACTTAAATAATAATACATAACAAGAAAAATATATTTTTTTTGTATACAAACGTTGTCACTGGGGAGGGAGTGATGTGGCGCATACTTTAGAATATTTACTCTTACTTGTAAGTGGCGGGCCGGACCGATGTTGCCGCGCGCCGACAATTCGGCGCGCATGAGATATACAAAGATCGGGTGTCCCGCGTCGCGTCGTGTCGAGTATCGACATTATTATTTAAACGTTAGAAATAAGAATTAGACATAAGTACGCGTAGTGTTTTGCGTTTTTGTAGAAAATAACAAAAAGAAGCCTGCGGCCCTTTTGCCGACGGCGGAGTCAGTTAGAATCGTGCAAGCGACTCCATGGCACTTGCGTTCGGCTCTCATATATTGTGCTATTAGCATAACATATGATTTGTACAACCCTCATTAATAAATAATCGTTTGTGAAATAAATAACGTAGTGATTATTTACCCGATAACTAAACCATCTTTAAACTTTTCGTTGTTTTTTCTGTTTTATTCTTAATATTTTCAATATTAAGTTTTTCTTTCTTATTTCTGTATCATTCACCTTGCTATTTATTCTTTTATTCTTTTTCCTTTTCATACTTAATAAATTATTATTTTCTCCGTCTGTTTTTCTTTTCCTTAGTATTTATATCTCTGTATCTTTCCATTCTACTAGTTGCCTCTGACTCTACTTTTCGTCATTTTTTTTCAGACTGTCCATGTTTTCTTCTACAAAATTCTCTTATAATTGTCGATATTAATGTATTTTTCATATTTTTTAAAAACTTTTCTTAATTTTTCCGTTTTAAAATTTTTAAACAAGAAATTCACTTTTTTCTTCTCTTTTTTTTATAAACATATAACAGATTATCAAACATTATATTTATCGTTTCTTTTTGTTTTTATATCAATATTTTTTTTTTTTAATCTTTTAATACTAGTCTTCTGCACTATTTTCTTGTTTATTATCTAAAAAACTATTAAACATTACTAATTAAACAACTGAGAGACAAAAACGTTGGTTGATAAAAAAGAATGTGTAATCAATTTGTAATTGTGTTAAAAAACAAAAAATTAATGAAATGTGCAATGTAGGGAGTGCAATATTCAAACGCAAATTAATGGAAGATATTATAAAAGGAGAAAAGACACACTTAAAATATTATACAAAAATCCTTGGAAAAATAAAAATAAAATGGTAAGATAAAGATACAACATAGAAAGCAAATATTAAGGATAAAGAAACAAAAACAGGATATAATGAACTATAACCTTAACTGATGTGAATAAGTTATAAAATAGGTGATTAATTGATAAACGTGAGTTGGAAACATACGTCAAACGTATGCCACATGGCAGATCGGCACAAGTCAAAGTAATGTACAACATTTTAATTAACAATGTATAAATTGCTTTTAAATAAATAAATAATAATAATATATACTTAATATAAATGAAAAGTAAATTATGAAAATTAAAAATTTAAATTCAACCCAAAGAATTCTATTATTTGAGGTTTTATTATTAATTCTTATATTTTAATTTACAAAGTGATAACAAAATTTAATTAGTTTTTAATATTATTTATATATGTACTTTATAAATAGGATTACATAATTCATTTAATTAAAACTTCTCCGATTGGTCCTAACGTTAAAGTTTATGATCATCGAATGATTAATTGAAGCTTACTCCCGTGGTTTTGGGGGTCAACTGACAATCCGTCAGAATTGGAGAATAACACTATATAATTAATACTCTGAGTAAAATTAAAAACTATAAAATTATAAATTAAATATATATGTACATATATACATATTATAAACTTTTTTTTTAATATAAATTTATAATTTAAATTTTGAATAACTAATGAAATGTACTGTACCAAAACAATTCGATAATCTAATTAAATTGATCTCCAGGAAGATTAATGCAAGTAAATTTGGAGAAACTTTGTAAACACGCGTAGTTTCAAACATGCGAAAAGTCAGAATGTAAAATATAAATAAATGGGAAAAAACTTTTTTCAAAACTCCATCAAATTTTAGTAATATGAAGTAAAATAAATTATTTGTATATTCTTGTTCAAATTTTTTTTATACATCGTGCGTATACAATTTAGAATGTCTGTACTTTAAATTATAGTACTTTTTCAATGATACTTTGAATATTCCATTTGTTCATTTTATTTTGTAATCACTACTGCAATAGAAGAACCAGTTTTACTTCTACAAAAATCTTTTTAATCGTAAGTTACCAACTATAGTTTAAATTATTAACTTATTCTGATAAAAAAACTTACTTAGAGTGTCGATAAAGTATGTTTATATGTTTTTAAACGTTCCATGAACAAAAATATTTTTATCAAAATAAAATAAATTTAATATCAGTGAAAATTTTTATATATTTTATATAATACATAGTAAGTTATAATATCCATCCCCATGAAAGTACAGTATGTAAAATTATCATTTGGATTTAAAACTGTAGGTACATACAAAATAGAAATAAAAAACAACACTTAAATAAACAAATTATACCTCCTCTGTACAATCATTGATAATAATGAATTCTTATGCTTTATCAATGTATCAATATACAAAATGTATAAAAACAATTAATTTTTATTAACGATAAAATAAATAGTCAACGTTCAACATACAATTAATTAAACAGCTTAGAAGTAACATTTTTTACACATTTTTTGTAATAAAGAAAATGTTATAAAATCTACTAATCATACTTTATTAATCGTTTTAACATTTTATACTTTTGAGTTATTTTTATCCTTTTTTATTTCTTTGTTTTGTAGTGCACTAATAATACCAACTTTCTGCAATTCATTAACAAGTTCTCCATTTTGATGCATTTCTAAGACAATGTCACAACCTCCAATAAATTCACCATTAATAAACACTTGTGGAATAGTTGGCCAATTAGAATAGTCTTTAATACCTAAATCATAAAAAAATATATATGTTATTTGAAATTTCAATCATGAAAAATTATTTAATAAAAAAAACTTGCCAAAGATAAAAAATTTGTTATTTGAACACATTTTTAATTTTATTTGAAAAATAAATTTAATCTAATACTTTAAATTTATAAGTTATAATTATGATTTATAATTAAATAAAATATATCGTATATTAATAAACTATAAAATTACCTTGTCTAAGGTTTTCATCTTTAAGTACATCATGTGCATCATATTTTACATCATGCATTCTCAAAATTTGTACAACAGCATTACTAAATCCACATTTTGGTTCTTCTGGAATACCTTTCATAAATATCACAACTTTATTGTTCTACAATTAAACAATAAAGAAATAATTAATAAAATAATAAATTACTTATTCAATTATAAAATTAAGAGCATTATACGCGTGATACATACGAATTAATACGTACCTCTATATCATAAATTAATAATAAAAAATACATTTACTTACATTAACTAATTCTCTTATTTTTTCTGATTTTGTATTGAATTGTCGAAGTAAAATGGAAACTCGTAAAAGTCGAGTAAAAAACATTTTATTTTATTTGTATATTTTATAATGAACTCATGAATCGATTATGTTTGTGGTTATGTACAATCAGGCAACCTTAATTTAATTATATCATGCATATAAGCATATATATACATAAACACATTCATTCTCTTTCAAATTTGGACGCCATTTTCAACTTGTGATACCATAAAAGGGAAGTAAATAATCCTCTTAAATATTAAAATTTGTTTTATTTAAAAATTGTTTTCAAATATAAAAAGTTTAAAAAATTTTTGCCATCTTTTTCATTAAATCAATGGGTTAGAAATTGTTACCATTTATTTAAAATATTATTTGAGTAAGACTTTGATTTGTAATAATCCTTCTGAAATTCACCTAGATTATCTTGAGATTTCTTAGTTTTAAAAGTATTAAAATAATGACTTTCAATTAAACAGACTTCTTCATATAAATCTTCCATAGACATTTCAACAATATTAGCGCATTCATTCAATAGCCATATAAAATTCTCAGGTAATTCTTTTTCAAATAATTTGAAATTTTTTCCTTTAACTCGGCTAAAAATGCATTGGTACATCCAATAATCTTTGTACGGTCTAAAAAGTATTTCGAAGTCTGTTAGAAATGAATTATGTAGGTTATTTATACTTTTAACATTATCATTATTTAAAATGGAAATGCCTGAAACAAATATATTAATATAAGTTATTGAAATTTATTTGAAGTACTTCATAATGAGAAATATTTTTATTATAATCTTTACACTGATTATTTTTCATGTGATATTCAGGAATAATATTGATTTGATTGAATTCACAAGGAAAACTGTTAAAATCTCTAATCTTATTTTTTTGATGTTTCTTAGCGATCTTCCTTCGATTTTCGATAGATGACTTTATAAATTTTCCAGTTGCATCTCGACAAGGAATATATTTTTCTTTAAAAGCCTTTTTTGTATGTTTTAAAGATTCTATTTCATGATAATACAAATTAATATTATATTTCTGAAAAAAATTTCTATTTAATAAATTGCTGTCTGTCCAAACAATTTCTTTTGTCTTTGAGTTATTCAAACATTTCTCATCATCAGAATTGCTATCATGAATATTAAGTCCATCAAACAAAATTTGTTCAAAAAAATTATGTTCCTTTGTTTTATTGAATTTTTGAAAATTATAAACTAAAGAATAATATTTGAAATTTTGAAAATTAATTTTTAATTTACACATACGATTTTTATGTGAATAATCTAATAAATTGTCACTTTTTTTTATATGAATTTTGAGTGATTTTTCAAGAGCTTCTACTTTAACAGGTTTATTTAACTCTTCCAAAGTTAGAATTCTTGTTTGCTCAAATGGTGAAACAATTTTTTCTAAGTATCGAATGCTACAATCTATAACTTCAAGTTTTATTTTACATTGAGCAGCAAGTTCGACAAGTCTGAGATTAAAAATAAATATTAATGTTACATTTTTAATTTTCAATATAAGCAAATTAAATTTTAAATTATGTGATTCTTAAATAGTAAGTATTATAAACCATCTTATAAATGTAAAAATTTACAAGATATAATTATAAGATATTGTAATATATAGTGACTAAATATTATTTAATTTTGTAATAACTTACAAATTAGGCTTTGTCATATATCCAACTTTTGCTTCGTAAAAATTGTTTTTTAACATACTTGATATTTCATAGTAAGGATTTTTTTTCAACTGGTTTATATAAGATTGCAATGGAGTAAAAGATGGAGAAAATATTTCCATTTCTTTAAGAGGTATTAATTTATCATTAAGTTTTTCGATACAGTGATAAAATGCATCTGTCAGATTCTGATTTGCCGCCCCCCCCCCCCCCACACGACCCCCCCCCCCCCCTGTATAAAATATTTACAATTGGTAGCTTCGTATTCTTTAGTTTCTTTTTTAGACTTCATTAAGCTCATAAATCTCAAATACAAATGTGAAATTCCAATACATTCAGGATCATATTTTATTTTAGATGGAAAATGTAAATTTGTTAAAATCGTTTTTCGACATTCAATGTATTTTTGCCATTCACAAAAACTAAACAATGTTGTTGTTGATATTTCTTTTTCACTACTTATTCTTTTATTGTAAAAAAATAAATAAATCTTTGTTTAAAATTTGTAATTAAATTTTCGTTTAAATGTCAATGAAAATAAATGTATGTAAATATATATTACATTATTTTTAATTTTTAATTTTAGATCATAGAAATAGCTATTCGTACGATATATTTTCATATTAAATCTATATAAATTTTAATCATATATTATATTTCATAATAAAATTAAAAATAATCAACTTATTAATAAGTTGTAATTAAAATTTTCATTAACATATTTTTTACAAAATAATTTATCTTACTTATTAATTTTTTCAGCTATCCGACTTATTTCTTTTTCTGTAAGATCATCCAGACTGAAAAGAATTTTTAAAACTATTATAATATAAGCCATTGCTCTACCTTCATAATTAGGAATTAATGAAGATTTTGATGTAAACTTCATGATAGAAGGTAAAGATAAAAATATTCTTTCCGTATATAATAAAATACCTCCTGAAAATATAATAGAAAATTTTATATTATTATATTATTATATTTAAAAATACAAACTTCTTACTCGGTAATTCAAGATCTTCACAAAATCTCTTTATTAAAGTTTTAAAATCAGGACTAGTAAATTCATAAATTTTTAAAAATTTTGCAATAGCAGCTGCAGTTTTTCTTATGCCTCTATGTGTAATATTTGAGGTATTTGTTAGGAGATTAATATCACTTTTTGTTAATATTATTTCTGATGGAATTAAGTGATCTAATTTGTAATATGAAAGATGACCTTCTCTACTAAACCTGCAAAATATTTTTAATTATTTCATGAATGATTAAAGATTATTGTCTTACCTTATCATATCAGATATAGAAATATTAAAATTATCGATTCTTAAAGCTAAGTAAATAATTGACAATAATTTTAATGGTGTAACTATATGTGGCCCTGTTGCATATTGAGTAGTTACATGTGTTTTACAATAAATCGTTTTTTTTGAACATGGAAAGTTTTTAGACATTGCTTTTATTTTTTTAGCTTCTAGTTTTGCTTTTTTATTAAAACGGATTCTATAAAAAAGATTTACTAATTAAAATTTTTAACATATAACAAATAAATTGTTATAACAATGATTATTTTACTTAAAAGTATTATTAAATGATTGAGTATTGTCAGACTTTAAGCTTTGTAAGCTTTCATTAACAGAATGTATACTAGTAGTATTAGAGCTAGTTTGATGCTGCCTGTATTTTTCATATTCCAATGCAACTAAAAGTTTCTAAAAAAATGTTATATAATTTTAGCACATTTTTTAAATATATAAATGTAATTAAATTGATTATAGCTTACTTTACTCTTATTTAATTCTTTAGTTGAAATACTTCCATCGCTTATATAGCTAGATATCATAGAAGAAGTAGTTATTTTAGTTAATTGTTTTTTTTTTTTTTCTGTTTTTTTTTGTTTTATTTTACCATAAATAATTTCTGCATCCCTATAATAAAATGTTACAATTATTTATTATAAAATAAAAATAAGAAATTATAAAAATAGTTCTGGTTACTTCTTATGAAAACGTCGAGCCATCTTAGGAATACACTTTTTATTTTTTGATGTAAAGGCAACTTCTAATTTTGATAGATATTGTGTCCACAACTGTAACACAGTTAATTTTATTCTACGATCAACACCAATTTCAATAAGTTGATTAGTTAATCCTAATAATACAAAATTATAAAGTTCCCAACTTGTCCACCCTATAACATCTGTAACATATTTATTATAAAGTATTAATAACTTTTTAAATTATAAGAACTAATTGTGATCTTGGGAAATATTTACGGGTTTTATCAGATTTCGTTGTTTTTATTGTGGTTTTACGTAGTTTTGTTATATTATCATATCGTTCTTCAAATATTTCTTCAATAACATCCTGATAATACATACAAAATTATTTCTTATGAAAAATTATTAAAAATGAAATTTATATTAGGTTACCTCATTTTGTGTTTGACATGTGTTACAAAAAAAATATCCATCTTGCTTATAAAACTCTGTGTTATTACATAAAACACATTTTTGTATATTTTCTTCTTGGAATAACATTGTATACAATGTGTGTGTGTATATTACTAAACAGTAGCAAAATTTAATATTTTATTCTATAATTATTATTTCATAAAAGTAAAAATATGATTCATCTAACCTCGAAGATCTAAATATTGGAAAGTAATCTATTCAACTTGACTTACTATGATAATATTCATTATCATTTTATTCAAAATTCAATTCAGCTGAAAACTTGCTTTTTTATAATAGTGTATATAAATCTTAATTATTTGCTAAAGTAAACGATTACACCGTTCGCCAAATAGATTATTATTGATCACATGCACACATACATATTTATACATGTATATGAATAATTTAATATTGATTACAATGAATAATCAAGAATTTATTATTTATAAGAGCTGTATTATCATCCTTTTATTTCTGTAATTTGTCACAATAACACGATGAAAATATTACTAACACAACTAATAATAGGAGACGTAAAAAATAATTCAAATAATATACAGTTTGATTATTTGCATAAGAGTTAACCATTATTAAGGGCAAAATGTTTATTTATTTATTAATATACATTGTTAAGACTTAAAAAATGGAGTCGACTTAAGTTTGTACGCAACACAACTTTTGATAGTTTACTACCAATTGGTGAAAATTTTTAAGCAAACATTTAACGCATCTGTATCAATGTGTCGTACACGTGAACTATTGAGTACTAAAAATATCGACAACTATCACGGTTAAGTTAATGGTATCATATTTCATGTTCATCTCTATTTTCATTCGTTCTATAGCTCTAATTTATCTGTGTATTTCTTTTTAAAAGTTAATTTTTTTTATTTAATGCATTTAGTTTCTCTGTATCCATAACTGTTAATATTTTATTAACATTTTCATCATAATTTTTTATTTAAAGTAATTTAATTAGTTTTTTATTACCTTTTTATAACACACATTGTTAGTGACGCGGGAGTATTGTGAAGGACGATTAGACTAGATGGGAATATCGATTAGACTGAAATTATTTATTTTGACACAACCGATTGCGCTACATAAATTTATTAATTTAATAAAGCAAAAAAGGGTGAGCACGACATTCGTCTCCTGTCGTTTCATCCTTTTC
>JACCHW010000181.1:0-90031 GCA_018907185.1 Platyscapa corneri | reverse complement strand
TTTAGATGTTAATTTAATACTGAATTTATTTTCATTTAAAAACGTATATTGTAATAATAAAAATTGAATATTATTAATTTTTATTGTATTTATATGACATACGTCCTTAAAAATAATATATTTGCATTCAAATAGTTGAACGATAATTAGAGTTTAATCAAAAAGTAAAATAATTTGCTTTTAATTAAAAAAAATAATTTTTTATAAAAATAGAATATTAGATCTTAGAACATATTTCTATTAATCAACATATTATCGAGTAATTAATACTAATAATATTAAATAATATTATAAATTAACATGAATAATAATATAGAAAATATATTAGTAAATATTGATTAATAAATGATTTTATTAATTATTGTAAAATGAATGGAAGTAATAGAAACATTGAATAATAACTACCTTAGCGAATTAATTTAAATTTGTACTTAAATTCACAACAAATTTATCTGATAAAAAAGCAACAAACTTTTTACTAGCTTCTTTCTATTAAATTATATTACGATTAGGTTAAATAGATTTTAGAGTTTCATCTTCATTATTATGAAACTTTACCTTTTTGTTTCAAATGTAAAATTTTCACTTCAAAACTTCTCATGTTACTTCTTTATTTTCATAAATATATTGTCCTTCTTTTGTGCTTTCTAGAATAATATTTTGCGTATGTTGACGTTTCCAAATTTGCTATCTATACTCATTTCTGCTGATCTCTTTTATTTGCTCTACTTCTTTCTAAACAGTTTATCCTCCATCAAATTTCTCTCGACAGTATACATTTGATCACCCCACATTTTCCGCCAAATTTTATTCTTCTCTCTCTTTCTTCGTTGAATCAGTTCTATTATCTTTACATTTTTTTTTCTTCCATGCTTTTCTTTTTAAATATTACTCTGTTATTACAATGCCTTTAACTATTTCTGATATGTTTCTTATGACATTTTCAGAATTTATTACTTTTTTAGCTGCATTCATTTTTATTATATTTTTTCTCATTGCCAACATTATTATGCATTATGGCATATTCTTATCTATTTATTTGGTTCTATTTATAAAATTTATTTCAATGGTTTTTGCATATTTTAGCACGTATTTTCTTACGATACAAAACGAGCATTCTTTAAACGATCTGTCTAAACCATCTTTTCTAATCCACTTTTTTTTAAATTTTCTTTTCTTTGCTTTCTCATATATTTAACTCTATTTATACTACTTAATTTTTATTTATGTTTTTACTCATGAATTTATAAATTTTTTTCTTTATTAATTGTATAACCTTCTTCTTTTTCTTCATTGATATAATCTACCTTCTCTTTTTTCTTCTAGAAATATCCAAGTATTTATTACACTTTTATAATTTTATTATTCTTTTATCGTATCTTCTCAACTTTTTATTTTTTGTTACACCTCTTTTCTGTTACAACTTTCTTTATAAGTTTTAAAGATATAATAAATAGTAACTATATAATACTAGTTACTTTTTCGTTATACATGCCTTTTTTTACGTATATTTTGTCTTAAAAATTTTCTACTTCTGCTTTTTTGTTTTAAATTTATACCAATTTATTTAAATTGTCTGAATTTATTTAATTTCTATTATGTATTTGCAGAGTTTTTTTTTTATTTTTCTTCTTTCCTAGTTCAGTTATGAACTATCTTTTCCGCAATTAAGCGTTCCATTTTTTACCGTCTTCTAATGCTATTATTATATTATTTTTCAATTGTTTATTTTACCACAATTATCGTTCAACCCATTATTTGATTTTCATTAAATGTTCGTTTTATGTTTGAAGCTAAGAAAACAAAAGACAAAATTGAAATAAGCAATTTGTAAAAGTAAGGAGTGACGATTTCAAATTAACTACTACAAATTGCTTGGAAAATAAAAACAATATTTGCGAGTAGCCTATCAAGAGTTATAATATTATAGAAAATTTTATGAAAGATTGTGAAATAATTTATTACAAATTAAAATACTGTGAAAATAAAATAAAAATATATAATATTTCGTGTAAAGAGCAAATTGTATAATTAGTAAAACTTGGGGAATTGCGCGGTATTGGTTTAAGAAAGATGTGGAAGTTAAAATGAAGCTTTAACAGAGAGTTTGATGCTGTACGGATCGGAAATATAGGGATGGAAAGGCAGTGAGGAGACAGAAAGAGTACAGAAAAGATTCCTAAAGTGGTGTCTGGGTTTAAATGCCAATACACCGGAAATAGAATAGAAATCAAAGCAGCGAAGAGAGCTATTACATTTGAAGACAAAATAATAAACAGTGAAAACATGGTGGCAATAGAATGCTTAAAAAGTAGAATTGAAGGTGGAAGGGCATGAGAAATAAAGAAAAAGACTATGCAGCGGATAGATTGAGATTATGGCAGGAGATCGGGTGGTCCTGGCGCATGTGGCGGATAAAGGCAGAAAACCTAGACACGCTTTGGGGAGAAGTTAAGCACATTAAAGAAGGACAACAGATTCAACGATGGATAAATCAGTTGGAAAAATCAAAATATACAGATGAAATAAAGCAAATAGTTTTACACAGCTTATGTGCGAAAGAGTGTGTATATGAAAAAAGGGAGGAGAACAGAAAGGAAGCGGTACGAAGATCTTAGCAAGGTACAGAATGGGTAATGAAAGCAAAGCAAATCAACACTGGCTGACAGAAGAGGAAAAAATATGTAGAATTTTCACAAACACATTTTCCAAGAATGCAAAGAGGTAAAAGATAAAGCATTTGATTGGAAGAACTGCACGAAGAGGGGGGGGGGAAAGACACGAACAAACCATACAGAATACACTGGTTGAGAGAGAGGAAAAGAAGAGAAACAGAAGAAGTAAGAGAACAAAGAGGAGAGAGAGACCGAGAAAAGAGAGAATGTAGGTGAAGAGAAAAGAAAGATAATAAATAAACTTAAAGAGCAACAAGAAAACTACAATAATTTAAAACATCCACACATCGCCAGCAAGTTATGTATAGATAAATTAAAATTGATATAAATAGTAAAATTTGACCAATTTGGATCTACTAAGATTTACGAAGTAGAATATCAATAATACAAACAGTCAAAAGATAAAAAACATAAAAGTACAATGAAGATAAACGAGATGAACGAATGATCAAGATTAAAATTTATTAATTTTAGAAAAAAAAAATGTTAAAAATGTAAAGGTTTATAAAGAATATGGAAGAGTAAATTCAATATGAAAATGTAAAATAATATTAACGTAAGCTTCAGTTGCGTACAAGAAATAGTATAATCTAAGATTCAGTTAAAAATAAAAAAATATAAGCGAATAAAGGTCAAAATTTGAGAATAAAGTGTATATAGATAATTTTAATAACAATGTAAAGCAAATAAATATATATTCAAAAACTTATAAAATAGATATGTACGACATTAAATGTAAATGACGTATAAACCATTGCATAAAATAATTATGTAAAATGGACATTAAATAACGTATAAAATGCATAAAATAAATATTCTTCAATAAAACACTATACTATAATATTTCGTGTTCGAAACAAAGACCTTAGTTTATTAAATTCACTTGAAAATAATGCGCAATAAATTTTATTTTCTTAGAAATAATGTTCAATGAAAAGGTTGTGTCACTCGATCTTTTTAAGTAAACGAATATCAACAAAACGGCCAACGCTTAACTGGAAAAACAACAATCAGATGAAAAACCTACAAAAAGACGTTCGAACGTCCACGAACAATCAGTTTTGAGTCTCTTACCGAGTGACGCAGTCGAAGTTCAAGTAAAAAACCGAATAAATTTTTAGTAAATTAGTTATTATCCTAGATATTATCATTTTTTTTTTATTTGCCTTCTTTCGACTGATTTACGTTTTCTGGTGCTCAAGTCTCATGGTCCAAATTCATAAGGTGCAATTATTTATTTATTTATTTATTAAAGAACAATATTACATTGTTATTTAGTTAAGTACATTTTTAAATACTCATACAACTCTCCTTCCATGCAACAAAATTAATCCATCACTTTGTCCATTATAACTCCATATTTTTTATAACTTTATACTCCTGCTTTTCTATCTTATTCTTTCTTTCTCCCACAAAAAAAAAAAAAAAAAATGCCCCCCCCCAAATTCTCGCAAACAAAAATAAATCCCCCCCACCACAAAAAAACCAAATCATCGCCCCAAAAAAATCACACCCCCCCCCCAATCCCCAACAAAACAAAATCAAAAATCTCACTTCTTTCTCCCAGTCTGTCTTTTTCTATTTTACTTATCTTCCTTCCCTTTCTTCCATTGAATCCTGCGTAGTTTGCTTTCGTATACTTTTACATTACTAGTCCATATATGTATTTATTGAACTTCATTTTTACGCATTAGATTATCTCTATTATCAAACGATATTTATAAACTTTTGGTCCGCTATTCTATTTAATCTCATTTTTTCGTTTGAACATTCATTCTTTTCTTCGCTGTATATCAGTTACAATTAATATTTGCAAAAATCGCCGAAACTTCAAACGCGAGTAACAAAAAATACCAATTTTTACATCTCGATAATTGAGGTTTGAAATGATTTCATCATAATTATTTTAAAAGCTAATATTATTATGTGTTTTTCCATTTGAAAGTTTTCAGAAAAGTTTGTTTTGACAAACAATCTTTTAATGGTAAATGGATTTGATCTTGATCTGATGATTTTATAGTACTTATAACTTAATATGTATTTTCGAATTATTTCAACCGTGATTTTTATTAATATTATTACGAGAAAATAATTTTAGAATTGCTAAAATTGCGAAGAGGAAAGTCGATTATCTTCTACTCATATTATAAAATGGATAATCAATTAAAATATTATCATTCACTTGATGGTTCGACAGAATTTACGTGGACCATCAAAGATATCAGTTACTGGTTAGGAAGTGAATGCAGAAAATCGACTGTAAGTCTAATTTTTATAAATAATTTAAATTATTAAATATTTTTGTTTACATGTTCTAAGAGATGTAAACAAAATATTATATTTATCAGAAAGTAAATTGCATGCGTCAATTAATAGTTATGACGAAGTAATTGTGGCTAATAAATAATCATTTATTTCATTTGTAATTTAGTTGAGTTAGTTCTTTATATTCATTGAGTAATTTATAGAGCAAATATTTATATTTTGGTGATTCTTTTTGCCAATTTATTTTAGAATCGCTTGATAATGAAATATAAAAATTTGATTTTGCAGGAATTTCCGGATTCCTCGACAGAAAAAGGAAAGTGGCATTTAGTTTTAAAAAGAGAAGGTGACAGGGTGAATGGAGACAATTTCGTAATGTTGCATCTCACCCCTTCTCCTTCAAGAAGTAATATTACATGCACTGGTAGTTTTTTCATTCAGAAACCGGACGGTTCGCGTCACATCAAACCCTTTAATGAATATTTTACCGAGAATAATACTACAGTACAATTAATCTTCATCCACTTCTTTGATTTACTTGGTCCAAACAACAGTTTCTTGAAAAATGACACTTTGACTATCGGTTGTAAATTCAAAGTTTCGTTGCGAGGAATTAAAAGTGATAACAACGTTTTTGATATTAACACCAATGAGTTTGAGGATTTGTTACAAGATATGAGTCAAATGCTGAGAGACGAAAGTTTGAGTGACGTTTGTCTGGTTGCGGGGAACGAAAAGTTTCCCGTACATAAGGTTATCCTCGCGGCCAGAAGTCCAGTGTTCGCCGCCATGTTTCAACACAATATGAAGGAACAACGTGAAGACGAAATTCAGATGCAAGACGTCGAACCTGAAGTAATGCGAGCGCTAATCAGTTTTATGTACACCGGAAAGGTCGATGAACTTGAGGACAAAGCCATCGAAATTCTAAAAGCTGCGGACAAATACCAATTGGAAGGATTAAAAACATTATGCGGAACAACAATCGCAAAAAGCGTTTCTGTAGAAAATGTCAAGGAGATTTTGCAAATTGCTGATCTTTACAACAGTCAGGAACTTAAAAATTTCCTCATTTATTTTATAAAACTGAACCTGAAGGAAATAATAAATAAATCTGCTTTGAAGAACTTTGAAGGAACGTCATTATTTATGAAAATCATCGAATCTTATATTGAATAAAGCAAATGTAAGATAAGACAATTGTAATCATTTGTAAAACTTACTTGGTATTTTGTTTATTATTGTATATGTTATTATTTATTAGTTAACTACTGACAAAGGGTTTATATACGATTCAAACACAATAAATACAAATCCAATCGGCAAATTTTATTCAATTAGGTAACAAATACCTGCTCGGTTTTTCGCAATCTAATTTTATAATTTTTAGGTAAATTGATTTTTTATTTGCAACCTTATTTTTTGTGTATTTATGTATTTAACACGCTGTACAATTTGAAAAAACAAGTAATAAAATTTGAAGAATTGATCGTGATTCACTTATTCTTCGGATGCTGCATAATAGATGTGCACGCAATTCTAGTAATGAAGATTATCTGTTTAGTGTTGTCATTAAGTTGTACGGAATAATATATTTAGGAGGGGATAGAAAATAATTTTGGAAATTCATTTCTTGAGATAGGGGAGGGGGCTGATTTATAAAGAGTGGAGGTAAAAAAGCTAATAAAAGGTATGAAGATGTGCGTAGTTTTAGTCTATTTACAGCTATCAATGAAATTTCATGTTTTTAAATGAAAAAATCTGAAAGTTACCAGCTATTTTATTAAGATTTTTATACCACTTATTTTCTCGAAAAGATGTTTATCTGATTTATTTGGCAATTGATCTTTTTGTTTCATAATATCATTATTTTTTTATATTTTTCATCATCCATTAGTTTTATAATTTTGTTTATTGAATTTATATATTTAATTGTATATATAATATTGAATTTTATTTGCTGCAAACGGACAAAAAAGTTTTTTTTTATTTAAAAAATTTTGGGTTGATGGTGTATTAAAATATTTGTTTTGATTTTTATTAATAATGCCTCATTAAATCGAATCTTCGAGTTGTAACAGATTTCGTTCTCTATGAATAATACGTAGAAAATAACGAAAAAAATATCGAGGATAGTAATTTAAAACCAATATTAAGATATATTAATTGGACCTCTATTATCGACTTTGTAATGATATTTGAAATTTATAAATTTTCTATGATTGATTAGATACTAAAATTGGATTCTTCCAAATTTGTATTATTAATTGTATTGGCAAACTGTTGTTAATTAATGTAACACCACGAAACGGAACTGCAGTGTTTAATAAATAAATTAGGAATATTGTGTTACTGAGTAAGAATGAATTAAAGCATTGAATAGGTGCAATTTAATTAAAATAAATTTGTAACTAATGTATCGAATTGTTTTCTAAAATTAAAATATAAAATCAAATTAGTTTTGCGATTTTTAATATAATTACTTCAGTAATATATCTAATTGGATTTTTATTATTCATTGTCATAGAGTCGGGGTTTTCATGCCCTTTCTATTGTTTTTTTTTTCATAATTTGACAATAATTTTTATTTAAGATTTTGCTTTTTCATATCTTTGGTTACATTTGCTATTATTCGTGTAATCATTTAATTATACAATAATATTTAGCTGTTGAGGAAACCAATTTATTTATAAATAGTGGTTACGGGTAGTAACAAAACTGTATTTATTTATTGTCTGATACGAAAGAGATTTAAAAAAATGATTGCTCTTGTATAAGTTAAATTTATAAGAAATAATTAGCCACACCTATAATATTTACCTCAAATACATTAATAAATGACTATTTTTTTAAATAAAAAATTCTTCGACAATATCTTACGGAAGCATATAAGTAGTATATTGCATAATATCGTATAATAGTATTATTAAACAATAAAATTAAATAGCAAGTGGTTATTTAAAAAAAACCAAAATAAATTCCATGTTTTAGTAAGAATTAATTGAATCAGTTATATATGCAATTAAAAAAGTATCATATTAATGCTTGTATCCTGAAAAATAAATATTGTATTGAATAAGTAAAAAGATAAATAATAAAAAGTTTATAAAAAATTGAAGAATTCTCTTAGAATTTTGAAAAATATTAAAAAATATGTTTAGAAACAGAGATTGAATGTCACGTTTTGATAATGATAAATCAGATGTTGTAGGTGTTATTTTCACAAATATTCCATTTGATAATAAAATTTTCGATGCCACCAGTAGTAGTTTGTCTATTTAACATTATAATACATTCTTATGATATATTACAATATTTATTTATAAATATTGTGTTTTTCATATAGATTTGTACCATAAAATGTGCGCATATGCAGTTTCTTTACTGTCGTTACTCAAATCATTTCTTACATTTAATTTTTCTGTAACGATTCACCTATAAATGTATAAAATACGTAAAAAAAGTTTTATGACGTATAAAAACTTAACACTCGATATTGAAGTTCATAAAAAAAAAAATAGTATACAGACCAAATAGTAATGATGGCAGCGACAAAATGAAGATTGAACGAACAATTTTGACTTTTTTTCTAGAAAACCTGACACACAGAATTTAGAAAAGTGAGAAATTAGATGAAAAGAACGTCTATCGAATAGTTACATTTTCTTATGTCAAGTGAAAGAAAATAAAATTATTTCCTTCAAGATTCGGTTGCCCAGTAAATTTTATTTTCATAGAAATAATGTTCAATGAAAAGGTTGTGTCACTCGATCTTTTTAAGTAAACGAATATCAACAAAACGGCCAACGCTTAACTGGAAAAACAACAATCAGATGAAAAACCTACAAAAAGACGTTCGAACGTCCACGAACAATCAGTTTTGAGTCTCTTACCGAGTGACGCAGTCGAAGTTTAAGTAAAAAACCGAATAAATTTTTAGTAAATTAGTTATTATCCTAGATATTATCATTTTTTTTTTATTTGCCTTCTTTCGACTGATTTACGTTTTCTGGTGCTCAAGTCTCGTGATCCAAACTCATAAGGTGCAATTATTTATTTATTTATTAAAGAACAATATTACATTGTTATTTAGTTAAGTACATTTTTAAATACTCATACAACTCTCCTTCCATGCAACAAAATTAATCCATCACTTTGTCCATTATAATTCCATATTTTTTATAACTTTATACTCCTGCTTTTCTATCTTATTCTTTCTTTCTCCCACGTTCTCGTCATCGCCAGTCTGTCTTTTTCTATTTTACTTATCTTCCTTCCCTTTCTTCCATTGAATCCTGCGTAGTTTGCTTTCGTATACTTTTACATTACTAGTCCATATATGTATTTATTGAACTTCATTTTTACGCATTAGATTATCTCTATTATCAAACGATATTTATAAACTTTTGGTCCGCTATTCTATCTAATCTCATTTTTTCGTTTGAACATTCATTCTTTTCTTCGCTGTATATCAGTTACAATTAATATTTGCAAAAATCGCCGAAACTTCAAACGCGAGTAACAAAAAATACCAATTTTTACATCTCGATAATTGAGGTTTGAAATGATTTCATCATAATTATTTTAAAAGCTAATATTATTATGTGTTTTTCCATTTGAAAGTTTTCAGAAAAGTTTGTTTTGACAAACAATCTTTTAATGGTAAATGGATTTGATCTTGATCTGATGATTTTATAGTACTTATAACTTAATATGTATTTTCGAATTATTTCAACCGTGATTTTTATTAATATTATTACGAGAAAATAATTTTAGAATTGCTGAAACTGCGAAGAGATAAGTCGATTATCTTCTGCTAATATTATAAAATGGATGATGATTTCAAATATAATCATTCAGATGATGGTTCGACGAAATTTACGTGGACCATCAAAAAGATCAGTTCCCGTTTAGGATATCAACGCATGGCATGGGCTGTAAGTCTAATTTTTATAAATAATTTAAATTATTAAATATTTTTGTTTACATGTTCTAAGAGATGTAAACAAAATATTATATTTATCAGAAAGTAAATTGCATGCGTCAATTAATAGTTATGACGAAGTAATTGTGGCTAATAAATAATCATTTATTTCATTTGTAATTTAGTTGAGTTAGTTCTTTATATTCATTGAGTAATTTATAGAGCAAATATTTAAATTTTGGTGATTCTTTTTGCCAATTTATTTTAGAATCGCTTGATAATGAAATATAAAAATTTGATTTTGCAGGATTTTCCGGAACCCTCGACAAAAAAACAAAAATGCAGTTTAATTTTAGAAATGAGTTTGAACTTCTATAATTTATCCAAGTACGTAATGTTGCGTTTCATTCCTCCTTTTTCAAGAAGAAATCTTACAGTCACTGGTAGTTTCTCTATTAAGAAAAAAGATGGTTCGTGTCACATCAAACCCTTTAATGAATATTTTACCGCACAAATGGATACAGCAGAAGTCATCTTCATGCACTCCGATGATTTATTTGATCCAAAAAACGGATTCTTGCTAAATGACACTTTGACTATCGTTGGTAAATTCAAAGTTTCGTTGGGAGAAATTAAAAGTGATAACGACGTTTTTGATATTGACACCAATAAGTTTGTGCAGGATTTGTCACAAGATATGAGTCAAATGCTGAAAGACGAAAGTTTGAGTGACGTTTGTCTGGTTGTGGGAAACAAAAAGTTTCCCGTACATAAGGTTATCCTCGCGGCCAGAAGTCCAGTGTTCGCCGCCATGTTTAAACACAACATGAAAGAACAACGTGAAAACGAAATTCAGATCCAAGACGTCGAACCTGAAGTAATGCGAGCGGTAATTAGTTTTATGTACACCGGACAGGTTGATGAACTTGAGGACAAAGCGATCGAAGTTCTAAAAGCTGCGGACAAATACCAATTGGAAGGATTAAAAACATTATGCGGAAGAACAATTGCAAAAAGCGTTTCTGTAGAAAATGTCGTGGAAATTTTGCAAATTGCTGATCTTTACAACAGTCAGGAACTTAAAAATTTCGTCATTTATTTTATAAAACTGAACCTGAAGGAAATAATGAATAAATCTGCTTTGGAGACTTAAAGGAACGAAACTAATCGAAATCATCGAATCTTTAAATGATTAAAGCAAATGTAAATAAGACAATTGTAAATCCTAAATTATTAATTGCGCATTATTCAGATTATATTCTCATTTTTTAAATAATGTTCATTATTGAAAAACAAACAGATTATATATTACATTAATGTTTAAAAAAATTGGCATTTTTTATCATTAACTAAAAAAATTTTTTTTAAACATTTATGATATTATAGGCTTGTATTGCATTAAAATCTTTTATGCAATAATTAAAAAAAACATAAAATCTCGAATCTGAAGAAAATCATTAATTAATTAATATTTTAATAATATTATCGAAACTATAATATGTGATTATAATTATAAAATGTATATATAATGAAAAAAAAATTTGTGTTGTGGTAAAATAAATAAATAAATAATTTGTATCTTCATTCTTTCTATTAACAATCAAATCGTCGTAATGTATTAAGTATTGAACTCTGGTATACAATTTTTCCAATAAAATAATTTATTGGAAATTTCAAATCACAAAATATGATATTTTTTTATCAGGGTTGAGAAATTAATAAAAAAAAACTTGTGTTTCTCTGAAAATTAATTTGACTTTTAATCTATTACAGTTATGCTCTTGTATTTAAGTATGTAACTAAATTGTTTAATGAACAATAAATAATTGTTATAATAAATTGGAATATTGTTTGACACATATTTAAATTCAACATTATCTTAAGACATTAATTTTCACTACGTCATCTACTTAGGTAAAGAATTTAATTATAATTTTCCTATTCGTATAGCTGAGCTTCTTGAGCTTTTCAGCTTCGTGTCTGACTGTCATTATTATATTGAAAACATTTTTGCTGAAAAGAAAACCTGCTTTTACTTTGCTTTTTGTTTTTCCGACCATTTCAGGATATCAGTATTCACAATAATTATCATATAAGAATGAAAACAATAAAAAAAATTAAGGATAACGTTCCAATGTTGTTTAAAGAAGTGTAAAACAATTCATAAAAAATTCGACGAATAAGTTTAATTATACACACTACGGAAAGTATTTTTGCATTCTGGTTGGTAATTTTTCTACTATCTGACAAGTTTCTTTATTTTCAACTTAATTGTTAATGTCGAATGCAATTTACATATTTGTTATAAAATATTTTACGGACAAGCCGTTTACTAAATTATCTAAAAAAATAATAATAGTCCTTTTGGGTCGACTAAAATCGGCGGAGCCATGAATTATCTTTAATGGTTTAAACTAACGAGCCAATATTTTCTTTACACTTAATTTTTACTATCAATACTCATAATACCTTAGCACGTATTTTTTTTTCAACACATTTTTAACGAAATACAACACGGCAAAGTGGAGTTATGGTGACCAGGAAACAAGTCAAATCTTAGATGGAAATATGATGGACTAAATTAATACCTGATTATCGATTAAAGCATCTTAGGATAAGAACAAAGTCAAAAAGTTCAAAACGCGACTGATCCTATCGCCAAATGCACGAATTGTCAGTTCAGCGTTGATACGAAGGACGAATAGAGACAATCGGTGAGGATACTTGAATCGTCATCGGGCTTGACCTTCACAGAATTATTCGAGTAGGGCAAGAAACAAAATTAAAAAAACTGATAAAAATCTAAAAATAAGGTGCTAAAAGTAGCAAAATGTCGTATGCGCGAATGCGTGCACACCAATTATGCAAGTGTGTGTCGATAATTGTATAAATTCATTCAATTGTAGGTTAAAGTAATTTTTCAAATAATATAATTAATAACGATAAACAAACGATAACTAAGCCAATCTACAAACCAAATAAATTATTCTTTGTGTGCACGTGTGCATAAAGTGAGGTATGTGAATAATCATTATTAATTAAATGACAGAATTTTCAACTTTTTCTGCACTCAGTAGCTATGATTATTGAATTCCCGCCGAGTTATTGGTTTACAATGGGTTTTCAGAAACGTATTTAAGATGCATTTTAAGAAGTACATTATTTTTACAAAAATTTTTTTAAATCGGTCTTTTTAATAATTATCATATTTTATATATTGATAAAAAATATTCATAAATTTTGTCCAAATAATGAGCCGCTAGCCTACTAATAATTTTAAACTTATATATGAAAAAGACTCGTACAATGTAATGTCTTTTTATTGCCAAAATTCAGTTTTATGACTAATATCAAAGTTTCACACGGATTTAACTATAATTTTCTTTTCGCAATTAAAATGATTATAATATTATAATATTAAGAGTGTTTATTCACAAGTAAAAGCATTATTTTGATATTTTATTTAAATGACGAGAGTTTCCGAAGCTTAGGATTTTCTCAAATGAACGAATCAGAAAAAGTTTACGGTAATTAAAATTTTTGTAATCTAATATAAAAAAGAGTTACAAGATTTACGTTACGTAGTTAAAAATTATTAAATTTGTTTTAATTAACCCGTTACACATGAATTGTAACTCCACTTGTTTTGACAATTACGTAATATTGCGTCTCTTCCGTATGAATATATATCACAAATTTTTTATTTTTGTGATATAGGTCTGATTTCTAGGTCTTCTGTAACCGCTGCAAATTCTTCCCAGTGTTGGCTTTTTTTGCTATTTTTTGTTTTGTTTTGTGTCACTAGTATTCTCTGACATTTTATTTGTTTTACTATTTCTAATTTTTTCTTCCCCCATAAAATATTCTCTCTGAATTTTTTCCCTCACCTTTCATATTTTGTAAATTTCATTATCTCATTAATATTTATTTTTAAACCTTTTTTAGGCAACATATTCTTGATCAGTCTCAATGATTTTTTTAATTCTACATGCTCTTTCGTAAAAATGTGATGTCATCAGCGCATGTTATTGATCTTTTTTTTGCTTTTTCAATTTTTATTCCTGATTTTTTTGACTTCTTCAGATGTTTCTCCTGGTTTGACATTTTTGTATTAAATAATATCGGACTTAGAGGATACCCTTGTCTCACTCCTTTTTTACTCTTATCTCTCTTATAATTTCTTCCGCCCTGATCTTATTTACGGTTCTTTATACAGTTCTTTTACACTTTTGATAAAATTTATATTCCTTTGATAATTTTTATTCCTTAAGTTGTCAAAGTTGGTCTATAGATCAGTAAAACAAACACAATTCTCTCCGTTGTCTTTCTCCAGTTGTATATCTATAGCTGTTAAGGTGTAAATTGCTTCCCCTCTCCCTTTACTTCTCCTAAATCCAAATTGGGTGTCCAAGTATTTCCTATTTCCCTCCATATGACCCTCTACCCTGTTCTTTAGTATCTCCGAATATACCTTGTAACCGATTTCGATGAAGGTTATCTCTTTATAATATCTTGCATCCTCTTTATTTCCCTTGTTCCATATTAGTATTATAACTCCATACTTCAATTCTCCGGGTATCTTTCTATTTTTTAAAATTTCGTTCTAATTATCTTTTAAATTATCATCCTTTTAATTACCTTTGTAACTTCCTTCAAACTAATTTCTTGTAATCCTTCCTCTTGTATCTCGTTATTGTCTTTGTTTGTAATTTACCAACTGCCACCAATGGCACTATCTATTTGTAGGATGGATATTAACATTAATTATCGACGAGTATGATTGATTGCGCCGTCACCTCGATCTAAATGTCATCGCGATCGATTTTATGCGTCAATCAATAATTAAATCGAATGATTTACACAGCATTTAGGGAAAAGACGCGCAAACATTATAACGATCATGCACATTTTCCTTCTTTTTCAGTAACTATTTGACTAAATATCAAAAACACGTGTTTAATAAAATCTCATTATTACAACTCTAATTGATTGCAATTGTTTTAAAAATCATCAGGATCAATACATCAAGAGTCAGTGACTTATAACCTGCAACTACAATTATACATACATACATTAAACATTGAACATTAAATATTTCACACAAAGTATGTACATAGTTTTATTATTAGCCTCATTTAAATATCATTATAAATATATCATTAAATAGTAATTAATCAAACAAATAAATGTAAATATATTATAATATATAATAATAATAATATTAAAACTTCATCAGTGAGTATAGTGTATTATTTATTTCATCAGAAGACATTATGATTCTTCAAATTTTTTTACTGCCCATCTATCGACATCCAGATAATATTATTACATCAATATTGTATACTCTTCTTCCTTCTCCACTTCACCTTCTTTCTCTTCTGCGTTCTTCTCCCTAGACAGTTCTTGAAAATGCTTTAACCACTTCTTTTGTTATGCTTTGCCCTCTCTTTTATCTATATTTCCTGTTTCTGTTTATTGTTTTCCAAAAAGTTATACCTATTTTGTCTTTCCTTGATTCTTCTAACTCTTCTTTATATTTTATTTTCCTTATCGGTATTCTTTATCTGTAATCCTTTTTCATGTACATTATTATATCTGCTTCTTCATCTTCTTCTTTCCATCTTTTATATATCTCGAGCCCTTTTTTCGCTTACTTGTATTCTTAGTATTCCTCCTTCGTGATAATCGCAGTTTTCACTAGTTCTTTTAATTCTTACCATGTTTTTATATTTTTTGCTTCTTTATGTTTTTTTTTTTGTAGCACTTTATGGTTTCCTCTGTCATATAGTTTTATTTGTCATTTTTTTTCTTTTTCATTATCTACTTCTATTTCTTCTTTTCATTGTGCCATTAGCAATGATGATTTAAATCTATGTTTTCTATCACCTTCGTGTTATCTAGGCTCCATTCAGCTTCTTCAATGACTATTATATAGTCTATTACAGTTGAACTTAGTATACTTACCTTGATGTACTAATTATATACTTGCTTTGTTGATAAACGTAAAATTACTATCTTTCCCTCCTTCTTTCTCCTTTATAATGTATAACCCTCTTTCCTCTAATCACTTTATTGACTTTCTTCCTTCCTCATTTTCATTTTTTTTTTGTCTTCTGATATCCTTTTTTCTGTTCTCTGATTGTTTATTCGACCTCCTTCTTGAGTTAAAATCATCCCCTATTACAAATGTTTCTCCCTAATTTTGTTCATATATATTATTTAAATGTTCACAGTTGTCATCTCTTTCTCTTCCCGTGTATACCACTGAGATATTTATTACCTTTCATTCTAATTTTATTTTAGCTGATAGTGCCTCTTCTTTTTCGTCATTAAATTCAATTTATTCTATTGTTTCCTTTTTTTACTGCTAAGATTATTCCGCCCTTTGCTCTTCCTTCATTGTAATCTTTTGTTGCGTAATTTATCCCGAAATCGTAGTTTTTAATTTTTCTGCAATGTAGTCACCCTTATTTTCCGTTAATCAAATTTCCACTGATCTTATATTCCATTTTAATATTCCCTTCTACCTCGTTTTATCTAATTTAACTACCTCTGCAACGTTCCAGAATCCTATATTTAATTTTGTGAAAACTAATTTTATTCTTTCTAAGTTATTTTGTTGTTGTTATTTCTAAATATTTATTGAATCTACCATTTTGTTTGTTTTCAAAAACACCTGCTATTTTCGCTATATGTCAATATAAAGTCTTCTTCTGCTCCCTTATTTCTTTTTATATACTAGTTTCCTTCTTTTCTGATAACGTTTTGTATTTATTTTGCACTTCTCTCCTGTTTTCCCTTTTTCTAAATGTGTGTTTTCTTTCAGATGGGTTTACCTTCTCATAATGGTGTTGAAGTCATCCTCTCCCTCCAACTCTACACCTACCCATTTACTTTGTCCCGATTTTTCGTAGCCGTATATGTCTCAAACTTATCCCTAATTTCAACAATTTTTTTAGCCAATTTCTTATCTCCTCTTTGTTAGTTATTTTTTCTTTATCTATTCCTATAATAACATTGTTTTGTTTCTTTCTCGCTCCCTTCTCTCCGCCTCTCGTTCTATTTGACTTTCTATTCTACCGTCACTTTTATTCCGTTCGTTGTTATTTATCTCAACAACCGTATCATCGTTATATTTTCTCAATATTCTACTCCCTTGTTCCCATTTCTATGTAATCTCTATCATCCTTTTTTCACATTCTATTATTCGCTTTTCTGTGCTCTCCCATTCTTGCTTCCCCTTCCCTTCCAAGCTGTTAATAAACTCCCTACGCTTCTTTATTTCCCTTTCTAACTCCGTTTCATAATTTTCGAATTTTATATCTATCTCCCGCACCATCTTCTTTCAAATTTTATGGCACTCGCATTTCTTCGCCTTTACCGTATTCGTATATGCCCTTTTCCCCGTTAAAAAAAACCCGATTTTACGCCTATAAGTGAAACGTCTTTTCTTCTTATCCCCGACATGATTGTCCCTCGTCCTATTCTTTCAAATTTTCACTACTACTTACTCAAGCCCGCTGACTGTCTGTAAGCATGCGCCACACCACTCCTGCAAGTGCTTCAGTTTCTCAAGGCGAGCTGTTGTTCGGGAGGAATATCCTGCGCGGGGCTATAATCGGACATCTCCATGGCGGCCCGATACGTCCCGTGGGACTTGCCACAGTGACTGCACCCGAGGGTGGGTGACGCTGTATTCGTGTTTAAGCACCCAATACGACGAAACACTTCAACGCCGAGCTGGCGCGCCTGTAGAAAGGGCCATCAAGATATCTCGAGTATGGAGCAGGAAGGGATGTGTACATGTAGAGTCCTCCCTCCAACGGCAAGGCATTTAAGGTGTACGTGGGAGTCATGAAACGTACACCCCCACCCTTCCAGAGGCATACCGACGACGGCTCTGTCAAGCCCAACTCCGGTCGCGGATCTGCTGAGCAGAGGCCAAGTGCGCGCCGCAAGTGCAGGTGGCCAAGAACAACAACGGCCCGTAATATAACAAAGAAAAAAAACTGTAATTTTTGTAAAAAAGACAAATTAAGGAACAAAACGTTGCACGGTATGTACGTGGTGCCAAGGAAAGGAGGGGGGATTGTCGTCGACTTGCTGGCGCTCGTTACATAAAACAATATATTGGTCACTCGTGCGTAACGTAGCTATTGTTTAGTTCCAATGTTTTTCTTTTCAGCGTTACGATTTTGCAGCAGGGAAAATATTTTCATGGACCTTGAGAATTTAATGAAATCTCGAAAGACTTGGGAGTGTTCCTCTTTTGATCAAATGTCCGAGGATAAAAAAAGCAACTAAATAAAAAGTAGGAGAAGCTCCTCGGCCGTACAAGTGCTTACCGTCATCCCATTAAAGGGAATTAAAAACCAGAGTTTTATTTAAATACCCCATCCTGCTCTCCTTCTTGACGTTCTATAATAAAGCGCAAACGTCAAGTTGCTCAACGTATTTTAATAATTGCACCCGAACAAGAAGCCAATTCACGTAAAACTTTCGTTGATTAATCGATAATTTTTTTATTTTACAGGTAAATATGATTAAGAAATAAAATAATTATCTTTTATACTATTTTGTAAAGCTTGCGTAGCTTTATATTTGTAAAATATTTTTTATTAATTTTACGAATACATTAGTTGTCGTATGTACAAATTAAAAATTAATTGGTGATAAAATATATATATTTCAAGTTTTAATATATAATATTTTAATTGCCAAACATAAAAAGTTAATTGGTCACATAAATGAATCGCAACGAAACAAATCATCTCTAACTGATCGTCTCCAAGTACTCGAACATTTGAACTTACTATTTCACGAAGAATTGTTGTTTTTGAAAATACCATCGTGTGAAAAATATTCATAATACATTCTACAGCATCTGCGCATATTCTAGCTCTTTTGAAGCATTTCATTTTTTAAATATTAGCAAAATCGTTAGAAGGACGATTGGTTTTGTGTTTGTTTGTATGGATGTGTGTTTGTGTGCGCGCGCACGCGTAAGTCTAACAAAACCGCTATAGTTTAAAGTATATTCACCTATTTAAGAATATTTTTCCTTAACGAAAGATTGTGCTTTTCTTGACTGCATTGGTGTGCCAGGTATATGAGTATTTATACGTGCACAATATCGTTGCATCTATAAAATATTCAATTACACGTGTGTACATTCATTTCTTTCAATTGATGAGTGAAAAAACACTTTTGCATATTTATCTTAAATCTATCTCGTAAATATCATTGAAAACACACTACTAAAGAAATTTATATATTTATTTATTTTCAAGTCATTAATACAGAAATAGGTAACGATGGAATGACTTACTAAGAGAAAAGAAGATATTTGAACAAGCACATCCAATTTTACTTTTATAAAATTTTGTTTGTATGTTGACATTCTCTTTAATAATTATATAATCCTTCAATTATACAAATGAATATAGTCAATCCATTTCATTTGCATTACGCAACAAATAAAATACAAATTATTCCTGCAAAAATTATTCATTTTTACACGAAAATGTCAATTAGAACTAACGGCGATTGAGTATAAAAAACGTTATGCTACATATAATCATTGATACCGGTATGTAAGATTGTACTATTATTCGCATAGTTTCTCTCATTACCTTTCATTGTTACGTCTATAAAAGGAAACTAATGAATTTTTAAAGAACCATTTGTACTTCCAAGAATTCCACGTACAATGTAGCGGACAGACTATAGCTATTTATTCTAAGGATAATTAATATAACGATTTAAATATATGATACACCCAAAGTTTTTTGTGAATTGCCTGTTAAAAATTATTGTTTCGTTTGTATCGAAAATTTTTAATATCTTTTTTAATACTTTTCACAATTTTTGTTTTCTCGTTTTACTCCTCTTCGACAAGTAAGTAAGCCCTGTACTTGGCTAAGATTTTCAGTTGTACAAAAAATCCAATCGTTTTCTCGACAAAAATATTACTTGAGTATACTATACTTTTAATATTAGTATTCGGGATTCATAAAAATATTCAATTTCAAATCTGAATTATATAATTCATTACTTAATTTGTAAAGTAACGAATGTAAAAAATATAATATATTTTCTTTACATGCTTTTAAAAGTAAAATATATTATCACTTATTATTACGATATTTCGAATTCTTTAAATATTCATTTTGCCGAGTTAATAAGTTTTCGAAACGTGACATAAAACAATTTCACCAAAACAGGCATTTATACATTAGGAAGCGAAGTAAACGTATTCCAAAAAGTTAATATGCAACTTAACGTAACATTATCGTTATAAAAAAATTACTTTATATTATTTGAATGCACGAAAAAAAACGTTCAACTTTAGAAAACTGTATGTTTTCAATTTAAATACATTTATTCGATTCAAATATTTGTGAGTTTATTTACAAAACGAAATTGCCGTGGTTAAATGTATTAGCAGGATTCATTTATTTCAATGGTCAGAGCAATATATCTTTAAATTGTTTGCAAAACTGTTGATGAGGTCATTAAGTGAGATTGCGTTTTAGAATGAATTTGAATATAAACAATTTTTATTTATAAATGGCGAGGCGAACAATATTTAAAACTTTTATGGCTACAGCATTAGGAAAAACTTTAACTTCGTAAAACATAAAAAGAAACAGTGATAAGTGAAAAAGGTAGGTTGATTCGAATAGAATTCTAGTGACTCCATTTAAATATTGTCAATATATTATTATTTAAGGCGATATCGTATTTAAGATACTTATGAATTTTACTCTGGCAAGCGTAGCTCGCAAATACTTGTGCATTTGCGATATAATTTTGACAATTAAAACATTTTCATTGACAATATTAATGGAGGCGTGTGCAGTATCTTAGAGTCACATTTAGTAACAGATCTCTCTCTCTCTCCTCTCTCTCTCTCTCTCTCTCTCTCTCTCTTTTTCAAATTAATTCATCGTTATTTTTCTCCTCGCATACCTACTCTACAAATTGGAACGATGATTTAAGGAGTGTAAACTAATAATATCAGTGAAGTATCACAGTTGGCTTAAAGAAAACGTCGATAATTAAGGGTGAATTCTACGAGGATTCTAGAGGCTTTCGGCAAAGGTCTTTCTTTTTTGTTGTACGGTAGTCACTCCAGTTCGATCTATCGCTCTACACATACACACGCATCATTGTCGTTATTGTTCTAAATTTACCTAATAGTTCATTTTGGCTCACGTGTAGGGGCGCGCGGACGAATGTTTACGCAGCAGATATTTAACATAGAAAAAATACGTCACTCGCGTTTGTCTTTAATTTAAGCTGTCCATTGTGCAAACGTGCCCTTTTTGATCGCATCGAATTATAATTCAAAGCTAAGTTTAAACTTGGCCTCACTTTTAAGTCGGATGTTGGTGTTACAAAAGTTATTTAATAAGTTATAATAAGGAGGTTGACTTATTTGTGAAAGCATTGTATAAAGTATCGCGTACGTCATACTACTAATGGTATTAATTATATTGTAAATGTTTTATGCGACAAATTTCATCGCCTTATTGTTTGCCCAAAGTTTTTCCGTAATAAAAATAAAAAAAAGTATTAAAATTGTTAAAAGTATATTTGAAATATTTATATTATTATAATTTTTACTTATTCTTCGTTGTTTAATTATAAGACGTCAAATTTCATATTTCATCGAAATATAGAATGCAATTAAAATAAGCATAATTAATGTTTATAAAAAATATTAGTTACTCATACGCGTTCGACTTGGACTAATTATGTTTTCCCTCTCAATTTCTAGATTCATACGATCTTTTATATTTTGTTTACGCATTTTTAAATATTTTTAATATTATGATTATGTTGTTGCATTACTTTATTTCCATACGTTTTTTCCTATGCCGACTTCCTTATCCTAAGCTATTGCTAAACACGAATATTATAAAATTTTAATGTATATTTAAAGTTTGAAAATATGGAGAAAACAATAGTTTTATATTTATCGTATAATTTAATGAATTATAAGAATAATACGAAGCTTTTATAAACATTTTTTTTAACAATTAGATTAATTTTCTTCAGTTCCAGCTTTTAAAAATTATATCATCGTGGGGCAATATTTGACTGCTATAATTGTACGTGATTTAAAATATATTTATATCGATGAAAATGAGAATTATAAAAATACATTAATTCAGAAGGCAAAATGACACAATAGACTGTAATTTTGAATTTCAAATATACAATTAAAAAATTAACACATTTTGTATTGAAATAATAACACAGTGATTTTTATCGATTATTGTTAGTATTAACGTCAACTGAAATATCGAATGATTGTATTGACTCTCAATAAATCAACTTATAAAATATTTTTTTTTTTTAAGGAAACTTTTCCTGTTTGATATTATATTATTAGGCTTATTATTTTAGTACATATTTACGAGTATAGTCAGTATGTTTATATTAATTAAATAAATATATATCAATAATAAAATCTTGAAAAGCTTCGTTTCTAAGACGAAGCTTCCGTAGCTTTGGATTCAATTTCTAGTTGTTAATAGTCGATACAAGCACCTAGAAAAAGTAAAAAACAGAAGTATTTATTTCGTTTTTCAGTAAATCATAAATTTTGTCATTGATCAACACTACGGTATTTAAAAAACCCACATTTAAGAAGCGTAAAATCAAATGCTTTATTAACGTGTTCTTATATAATCGATCAAATAAATATTTATAAAAGAGATTGTATTATTTTTGGCGGTTATATTTGAAGATGTAAAAATTCAAAATTTCAATAATTTGCAGATTTCTCTGTTGCGGAAAACATCTGCTTTTGAATCTGGTGATCGAACTGAAGCAACGGTGTGTCTTACACAATACTTATTCGTTTTATCATTACGTGGAGTGTGAAGATCATTAAACGCTACACGCTTCATTAGTATTTTTAATAATTAGCAATTAGACAGCTCGTGTGTAGATATCAATCGCTGTAACGATGAATCAAATCGTAGAGAAGAAAAATACATTTATACAAGTTTTCGTTGCTAAATATCTCTGAATGTTATCTGCAATTTGTTGCTCTCTCGAAAAATTGATTTGGAAAGAGCAACGAAAGTTGGTGCTAATAATTCCTGTTATCTCAGTCCATTGACTTTATCGGTTCAATAATATTTTTATAATTTTTATTACATATAAAAATGAGTGTTCGCTGAAATCGGTCGCGCGAGGTTCACATGTGTCGTAATTTTTCCTTATCTTTCTTAATTTTTATTTTCTTTACACGTTTTATACATGCCTTATTTTTACTCTGACGTATGTTAAATATTCATCCAGTACACTTGTGTTTATAAAGGTATTTTTTACTTTAAAATCAGATAGTTTATTAATGCAAAATTTCGGTTTCGTTTGATTTATTTTTCATTTTTTTGTAGTTATTTGACTATTTTCACATTATATTTGGTTGTTCTTTAATTTGATATTTTATTTATTTTCTTTTTCAAAGTACAAAATAATCGTTTTTATATTCCAAGTATAAAAATTCATAAATTAAAAGGAATTAAGTTTTAACGAGCAATATTATAAATGTTATTACGTTTTTTTTTTATAATTTAAAAATGTAATGAAAGAAATATTTAACTTTCTTTAATATACTTAGTGAGATTACATAAAATTAAAATGATCAATATCTATTGTAAATAAATAATAACAAGTAATAAAAAGAACGTGCAATTTTAACGATAACAACTTTTCTAATAATCAATACCATTGTACAAAATAAATCGTTAGCTTAAGTAAAATTATTAAAACAACGAAATCTTGCAGTAATTTTGAAGCCACAGGAACTTTGAAGTTTATAATTTTTTTTATATTTTTAATGTAATTAAAAAATATAAATAATTCTTTTATTCACAGAGAAGATTTTTTGAAAAAAATTACCGCGGTGTTCATTTTAAGCCATGAATACCAATATTTGGTCAAAATTATTACAGCAATGTGACAATTTTTAAATAAACGTAATTTACCAGATTTTCATTGAAATATAATAATGTAATATTCATCAAACATTAAACATTTTTTTAGAATACAGATAGCAGTGAAAAAGTTTTCTTCGTAAACGAATCTGTAACACATTGAGGTACTACAAGATAATTAAAAATTATTAAATATTTAAGAATATTCGTATTTTTAAATACGTAATTGTAAACATAAATAAAAGTAAAATAATAAATCACGATGTAGTTTTAAAAATATGTTTTACTACGTTGTTAATTGCGATTATCAGCAGTTTCGGTATCAATTTTTTAAATAAAGAAACCAAATATCAGCTTCAACGCCCTCGTTAACTTCTCAAATTATATCAATAATTGATGTTTTCAAACAAGTATGCGTAACAAAAGATAAAAGAAAATGCATGGAAAGTAGTTGGAGAGTCCAATATGAGTTTGGGTAGAAAGTATCAAAAACCTCGCGCGAACCTTTTGATCGTCATCCAGTTATGTTGGATGTTTTCCCAAAATATCGACTTTTAATTTTTTTTCGTCTACTTTTACTCTTGAATTTACACAAAGTTAGTTTATCCTTGAAATAGACTCTTCGAAGAAGAAGATTTACGTATTTCATTCTGATCTGATATTAGTAATAGAATATTGCGCATATGTGAGATTTTCTCACAAAACACAATAATTTCTTATAAATTAACAAACTGGATTTAATTTAGCATTGATTTTTTCATAAATCATCAGGTAATTAATATATTATTACGAAATTTAAACAGTTGAACAGTAAAAGTTATTCAAGTTATTATTAAAAATATATTATATCTATTAAAGATGTACAATAATATATTTACTTTTTATAATTACTTCAATTGTTTAATAATTTGGTTAAATATTAAAAAGCTTAAAACAAAATATAAATAATAATCGTAAATGGCTTACATTTTACAATTCCTAATGTTTTCCAACGCATAATTTTCTTACGTGTTTTTCAAAAGTATATAAAAAGGGACTGATCCATACCTTACAATATATTTTATCGTTGGCATAGTACAATTACTAAAGTTTTTAATTTAATTTTTTTTTAATATTATTTTTATCATTAATCACTAGCTAATCGTATGATCATACAGTAATATATTAACTTATGTTATAAGCAATCTTAGAATTTTATTTAACTTATATTAAAATAATATTGCACATTAATAATTATGATAACAACGTAGATTTTTGGTTCTTATTAACGGAAAAATCGAATTTGTAAGCTTTTAAAAATATTTATGCTGTGTTAAATATTTTTGGATTCTGCTCAAATATGATAAAAAGCAATTATTGGCGTATCGAATGTAGACGAATAATCATAGTTTAAGATGTTATTATTCCATTGTAACAAATTGTAATATAGCGGGAACGTGTAGCTTTTTATAATTATTCGTATATGAATTTTTAAAATATTTTCATTAAATACGCATTGAGTAATAATAATAATTTGATAACAAATATTTTATTTATTAATTAACATAATGTAAAACAATCTATACAAATGATTTAAAGTTTGAATATTCAAATATTTATTTATATATATATATATATATGTCGTAAATTTTAACTTTATTAAGCTAATAAATTATAATTTTAAGCCGATTTTTTATCATCGAATAATTTTGGGAGACGATTAGTCTTATGGTTGCAGTTTATTCATAAGCGCAATCTACCTAAACGGTGAATGTGTATTCATCTAGCATGGAGAGTAGCATTTAAAAAATTATTTCGCCTTTGAACGAGTTTGAATTTAAGAGTAAGAAGTGACAGGCACTTCTCTGGAATGTAAATTAATTCTACTTAGGCTAAAAATTCATGATTACAGATTAAATGTTCATCCGAACACTGAATTTTTTTATTTTCACTATTTATCAGTGAAACATTTCTAATAAAAGTTTAGGAAGAGATAACTGAATTTATACTGTATAATTATATAATTACATAATTATATTGGCTAGCTATTCTAGGTATTCGAAATATTCAAATTCAACGGTTACAACGTTCGAATGCCTCAGCATTTTCTGTACAGACAAATTAGTAACATCTGCCCATATTAAATGTAGAATTGGGTAACTTGAAAGACCGTTAAGCGATGTCAGTTACTCTAATCAATAAACTGTCACTGTACAAGTGGATTTACGCTGTGCCAATAATAATCGACGTTGCACGTTATTGTAGTTCTTTACATACAAGTATGCCTATACCATAATCGTTTACAAATATCTAAATTCGATCTGTCGAAAAACGCTCGTTACCGTCTTCAATTTTTGATGATTTCTGGTCATTCCTGACACTGTCTTCGTCATCGTTGTACTTTATGTTTTCTTCAGGTTGTTCATCAATGGGCTCCAACACTTCTTTGACTCTGGTGTAGACGTCTTCGACATCTCCGTTATCTTCAGCATTGACGTTATTCTCGGTCCTCGTGACAGAATCGACTTGTAAAGCGTCGAGAACATTCTGTTGAATGTTAAGTTGTCTCACATTGTTAACAAGATTATCCCTTAATATCGTATTCTTATCGGTCTCATCGGATTCGCGCCAAGTGTCTGGCAAGAAGGTCATGCGAACGATCGTGTATAGTTTTCTAAATCCAAGTTTCCTGTATAAGCTTTGACTTGCCTCGTTCTCCGGTCGAATTACCACGAATGGCTTGTAACCATTTTCGGCGACTCTTTTCGTCAGAAACCTGAAAATTTATTTATGGATAATTATGATGAAGACGATGAGAATTTCAGGAAACAAAATACATTTTTAGAGATGAGCTGTTAATACCGATCGATTTATATAAATATTAAGCGTAACGGGGTATTATAAGAGTAAATTGGAAGAAAAAATGAAGCGTTAAAAATCGTACATAGAAAAATTGTTCTACCTCGCTAATTTGGTGCCGTAACCTTTCCTTCGAAATTCCGGTTTGGTTTGCATGGAGAACATGGCACCGTAATAGGATTGAACCATCCAAGCAGCTAGACTACCATTCGCAAAGACTCCGGCCGCTGAGAGATTCTTAATAAGGCGAAGGAAGAGCTCGTGGCATTCCATATCATTGGCTGGATACAATTCATGGATGCCCTCTGCGTGCTCAGCCCTTAGTGGTAATACCTTTGATCAATAATATCATTTTTAACGAATTGTTCAGCGATGGGCAGATGTACATCTTTATGAAATCGGATTTAAAAGCGGTTCGAACGTTTCCGTGACTAGAATTGTTCAAAAAATAAAATTTAAGCAAATTAAAACTGAGGAGCAGTTGACGTCTCGCCGATACGCGTAATTCGATTGGTAATTAGGTAAAAGTAGTTTGCAATGCTGATCAATTTTTTTAATCGAATTGAGACGAGCGTCTTTTATTAACAAATACCTCTTCGAAACATTATTACTGTATATTATTGTATTTTTGGCGGCTGGCGACTAAATAACGACATGCGATCTCCCGAGTTCATCCAGTCGATAATACATGTAAATGAATTAATAAACAAAATCGCTATTAACGTAATGGTAACGTAACGCAAACGTTGTGGAATATATTACATTTGGAAGCCGTTGAGGCAATTTTTTATCATCAGTTTGCAGTCGGTTTGAGAAGACAATGATTACCGATCGTTTCTTGATTGCTGGCAACGAAGAATCAACGCGACAGCAACACTCACCTTTATATCGACGTCTTCAACGACTTCGTCGACGCCCTGTTCTGTTTTTTCAGGCTCGTCGCAGGCCCAAACGTCGCCGAGAACCCGCTCGACGGTACCGTGACCGTTGTAAAGCCGCATCAGCTCCTCGGCGATTTCCGAGTGAACGAAGTTAATGTACAGCGGCTTATCCCAGTCGATAAGGACGTCTTCCTCGTGTAAGAGCCGCAGACATTCCAGTCGGTCGTTGGAGCAGAACACGCCCACGCTTTCGTACAGAAGTCCGTGGGACTGGAAATTATGCGCATTTGTTTTTTTTATTTTAAAAATAGAAATACACCGAGTTGGTGAAAGATTTAATTGTAAGTCATTATTTTTTGGAACGCCTAAATTCCCTAACGCCCTAATTATTTGAGTCTTACAAGTTTTTGAAATTTATTTCTTATGCAGATTTATGCAGACGGAAGAGCGATACTCAGATTTCAACAAATAACCTATCGAGTGCATTTAATATTCCATAAACAAATGAATGAAAAACAATTGCTGAAGTGGTCTCTGCTTCGTTACACGACAGATTAATAATCGCTCCGGAATTCACTGAAACTTGGAAAGAATACGAACGATTCGCACTCTGATTGCTACACACGATTTAATGCGATTTAACTTACTTACCACGAAGTAGAAACGAAATAAATTAGAATCAGAGGTACATCAGCTTTGATCTTATAACCCTTTTATACACAAAGAGCTTTTTCATCTCCACCAGTGTTGCTATCTTCCGAATAGAAGAATAATTATTGATCTGAATTTGATCAATATTGAGTCTGGATTTTAGCCGCATGTTATGAATGAAAATTTATTTTAAAATAAAGATGCGTTTCATTTATCATTTGTAAAACTTACTTGGTATTTTAAATGTTTTATGTTACATTTTAATAAGTAAGTTCCATACCTAGATTAAAGCTATATTTCACGTTTCGCAAATATGTACAGTACACGTAGTCCGATCCCTTATATTAGCTAACTACTGACAAACACATTTTCCAAGAATGCAAAGAGGTAAAAGATAAAGCATTTGATTCGAAGAACTGTATGAAGAGGGGGGGCGGGGAAAAGACACGAACAAACCATACAGAATACACTGGTTGAGAGAGAGAGGAAAAGAAGAGAAACAGAAGAAGTAAGAGAACAAAGAGGAGAGAGAGACCGAGAAAAGAGAGAATATAGGTGAAGAAAAAAGAAAGATAATAAATAAACTTAAAGAGCAACAAGAAAACTACAATAATTTAAAACATCCACACATCGCCAGCAAGTTATGTATAGATAAATTAAAATTGATATAAATAGTAAAATTTGACCAATTTGGATGTACTAAGATTTACGAAGTAGAATATCAATAATACAAACAGTCAAAAGATAAAAAACATAAAAGTACAATGAAGATAAACGAGATGAACGAATGATCAAGATTAAAATTTATTAATTTTAGAAAAAAAAAATGTTAAAAATGTAAAGGTTTATAAAGAATATGGAAGAGTAAATTCAATATGAAAATGTAAAATAATATTAACGTAAGCTTCAGTTGCGTACAAGAAATAGTATAATCTAAGATTCAGTTAAAATAAAAAAATATAAGCGAATAAAGGTCAAAATTTGAGAATAAAGTGTATATAGATAATTTTAATAACAATGTAAAGCAAATAAATATATATTCAAAAACTTATAAAATAGATATGTACGACATTAAATGTAAATGACGTATAAACCATTGCATAAAATAATTATGTAAAATGGAATAACAATGTAAATATTCTTCAATAAAACACTATACTATAATATTTCGTGTTCGAAAAAAAGACCTTAGTTATTAAATTCACTTGAAAATAATGCGCAATAAATTTTATTTTCTTAGAAATAATGTTCAATGAAAAGGTTGTGTCACTCGATCTTTTTAAGTAAACGAATATCAACAAAACGGCCAACGCTTAACTGGAAAAACAACAATCAGATGAAAAACCTACAAAAAGACGTTCGAACGTCCACGAACAATCAGTTTTGAGTCTCTTACCGAGTGACGCAGTCGAAGTTTAAGTAAAAAACCGAATAAATTTTTAGTAAATTAGTTATTATCCTAGATATTATCATTTTTTTTTTATTTGCCTTCTTTCGACTGATTTACGTTTTCTGGTGCTCAAGTCTCGTGATCCAAACTCATAAGGTGCAATTATTTATTTATTTATTAAAGAACAATATTACATTGTTATTTAGTTAAGTACATTTTTAAATACTCATACAACTCTCCTTCCATGCAACAAAATTAATCCATCACTTTGTCCATTATAATTCCATATTTTTTATAACTTTATACTTCTGCTTTTCTATGTTATTCTTTCTTTCTCCCACGTTCTCGTCATCGCCAGTCTGTCTTTTTCTATTTTACTTATCTTCCTTCCCTTTCTTCCACTGATTCCCGCGTAGTTTGCTTTCGTATAATTTTACATTACTAGTCCATATATGTATTTATTGAACTTCATTTTTACGCATTAGATTATCTCTATTATCAAACGATATTTATAAACTTTTGGTCCGCTATTCTATTTAATCTCATTTTTTCGTTTGAACATTCATTCTTTTCTTCGCTGTATATCAGTTACAATTAATATTTGCAAAAACCGTCGAAACTTCAAACGCGAGTAACAAAAAATACCAATTTTTACATCTCGATAATTGAGGTTCGAAATGATTGCACATAATTATTTTAAAAGCTAATATTATTATGTGTTTTTCCATTTGAAAGTTTTCAGAAAAGTTTGTTTTGACAAACAATCTTTTAATGGTAAATGGATTTGATCTTGATTTGATGATTTTATATTCTGTACTTATAACTTAATATGTATTTTCGAATTATTTCAACCGTGATTTTTATTAATATCAATACGAGAAAATCATTTTAGAATTGCTAAAATTGCGAAGAGGAAAGTCGATTATCTTCTACTCATATTATAAAATGGATGATAATATAGAATATAATCATTTACTTGATGGTTCGACGGAAGTTACGTGGACGATCAAAAATATCAGTTCCCGTTTAGGAAGTAAACCCATCACATCCCCTGTAAGTCTAATTTTTATAAATAATTTAAATTATTAAATATTTTTGTTTACATGTTCTGAGAGATGTAAACAAAATATTATATTTATTAGAAAGTAAATTGCACGTGTTAAGTAATAGTTATGACGAAGTAATTGTTGCTAATAAATAATCATTCATTTCATTTATAATTTAGTTGAGTTAGTTTTTTTATATTCATTGAGTAATTTATAGAGTAAAAATTTATATTTTGATTATTCTTTTGCAAACTTTTTTTGGAATCACTTGATAAAAAAATATAAACATTAGTTTATGCAGATTGGTTCGGATTTTTGGATACAAAAAGAGACGTGGCGTTTAGATTTACAGATGGTATATCATTGGACTGGTTTAGTCGATTACCTAATATTGTTTCTCATCCCTACTCTTCCAACAAATACTATTACAGTCACTGGTAGTTTTTTCATTCAGAAACCGGACGGTTCGTGTAGCATGAAACCCTTTTATGTATATTTTAACAACAGGGCTGTGAAAGGAAAAGCCACGTTAATCAACTATAATACTTATATAGTTGAACCAATCAACAAAATCGTGGAAAATGACACTTTGACTATCGCTTGTAAATTCAAAGTTTCGTTGGGAGAAATTAAAAGTGATAACAACGTTTTTGATATTGACACTAATAAGTTTGTGCAGGATTTGTCACAAGATATGAGTCAAATGCTGACAGACGAAAGTTTGAGTGACGTTTGTCTGGTTGCGGGGAACGAAAAGTTTCCCGTTCACAGGATATCCTCGCGGCCAGAAGTCCAGTGTTCGCCGCCATGTTTAAACACAATATGAAGGAACAACGTGCAGACGAAATTCAGATCCAAGACGTCGAACCTGAAGTAATGCGAGCGGTAATTAGTTTTATGTACACCGGACAGGTCGATGAACTTGAGGACAAAGCCATCGAAATTCTAAAAGCTGCGGACAAATACCAATTGGAAGGATTAAAAACATTATGCGGAACAACAATCGCAAAAAGCGTTTCTGTAGAAAATGTCAAGGAGATTTTGCAAATTGCTGATCTTTACAACAGTCAGGAACTTAAAAATTTCGTCATTTATTTTATAAAACTGAACCTGAAGGAAATAATGAATAAATCTGCTTTGGAGAACTTTAAAGGAACGAAACTAATCGAAATCATCGAATCTTTAAATGATTAAAGCAAATGTAAAATAAGACAATTGTAAATCCTAAATTATTAATTGCGCATTATTCAGATTATATTCTCATTTTTTAAATAATGTTCATTATTGAAAACAAACAGATTATATATTACATTAATGTTTAAAAAAATTGGCATTTTTATCATTAACTAAAAAAATTTTTTTTTAAACATTTATGATATTATAGGCTTGTATTGCATTAAAATCTTTTATGCAATAATTAAAAAAAACATAAAATCTCGAATCTGAAGAAAATCATTAATTAATTAATATTTTAATAATATTATCGAAACTATAATATGTGATTATAATTATAAAATGTATATATAATGAAAAAAAATTTGTGTTGTGGTAAAATAAATAAATAAATAATTTGTATCTTCATTCTTTCTATTAACAATCAAATCGTCGTAATGTATTAAGTATTGAACTCTGGTATACAATTTTTCCAATAAAATAATTTATTGGAAATTTCAAATCACAAAATATGATATTTTTTTATCATGGTTGAGAAATTAATAAAAAAAAACTTGTGTTTCTCTGAAAATTAATTGACTTTTAATCTATTACAGTTATGCTCTTGTATTTAAGTATGTAACTAAATTGTTTAATGAACAATAAATAATTGTTATAATAATTGGAATATTGTTTGACACATATTTAAATTCATACATTATCTTAAGACATTAATTTTCACTACGTCATCTACTTAGGTAAAGAATTTTAATTATAATTTTTCCTATTCGTATAGCTGAGCTCTTGAGCTTTTCAGCTTCGTGTCTGACTGTCATTATTATATTGAAAACATTTTTGCTGAAAAGAAAACCTGCTTTTACTTTGCTTTTTGTTTTTCCGACCATTTCGGATATCAGTATTCACAATAATTATCATATAAGATTGAAAACAATAAAAAAATTAAGGATAACGTTCTAATGTTGTTTAAAGAAGTGTAAACAATTCATAAAAAAAATTCGACGAATAAGTTTAATTATACACAACTACGGAAAGTATTTTGCATTCTGGTTGGTAATTTTTCTACTATCTGACAAGTTTCTTTTATTTTCAACTTAATTGTTAATGTCGAATGCAATTTACATATTTGTTATAAAATATTTTACGGACAGCCGTTTACTAAATTATCTAAAAAATAATAATAGTCCTTTGGTCGACTAAAATCGGCGGAGCCATGAATTATCTTTAATGGTTTAACTAACGAGCCAATATTTTTCTTTTACACTTAATTTTACTATCAATACTCATAATACCTTAGCACGTATTTTTTTTCAACACATTTTTAACGAAATACAACACGGCAAGTGGAGTTATGGTGACCAGGAAACAAGTCAAATCTTAGATGGAAATATGATGGACTAAATTAATACCTGATTATCGATTAAAGCATCTTAGGATAAGAACAAAGTCAAAAAGTTCAAAACGCGACTGATCCTATCGCCAAATGCACGAATTGTCAGTTCAGCGTTGATACGAAGGACGAATAGAGACAATCGGTGAGGATACTTGAATCGTCATCGGGCTTGACCTTCACAGAATTATTCGAGTAGGGCAAGAAACAAAATTAAAAAAACTGATAAAAATCTAAAAATAAGGTGCTAAAAGTAGCAAAATGTCGTATGCGCGAATGCGTGCACACCAATTATGCAAGTGTGTGTCGATAATTGTATAAATTCATTCAATTGTAGGTTAAAGTAATTTTTCAAATAATATAATTAATAACGATAAACAAACGATAACTAAGCCAATCTACAAACCAAATAAATTATTCTTTGTGTGCACGTGTGCATAAAGTGAGGTATGTGAATAATCATTATTAATTAAATGACAGAATTTTCAACTTTTTCTGCACTCAGTAGCTATGATTATTGAATTCCCGCCGAGTTATTGGTTTACAATGGGTTTTCAAAACGTATTTAAGATGCATTTTAAGAAGTACATTATTTTTACAAAAATTTTTTTAAATCGGTCTTTTTAATAATTATCATATTTTATATATTGATAAAAAATATTCATAAATTTTGTCCAAATAATGAGCCGCTAGCCTACTAATAATTTTTAAACTTATATATGAAAAAGACTCGTACAATGTAATGTCTTTTTATTGCCAAAATTCAGTTTTATGACTAATATCAAAGTTTCACACGGATTTAACTATAATTTTCTTTTCGCAATTAAAATGATTATAATATTATAATATTAAGAGTGTTTATTCACAAGTAAAAGCATTATTTTGATATTTTATTTAAATGACGAGAGTTTCCGAAGCTTAGGATTTTCTCAAATGAACGAATCAGAAAAAGTTTACGGTAATTAAAATTTTTGTAATCTAATATAAAAAAGAGTTACAAGATTTACGTTACGTAGTTGAAAATTATTAAATTTGTTTTAATTAACCAGTTTTTATGACTTAAATAAATTTCACTCACTCCGCTCCATCTATTATTACTTAATTAATGAAAAACAATAATTTAAGCAGTATTTTACGTTTAAAAACGTAAACTGATTTTAATATATTTCACTAAATTCATCTCTAATAATTTTGTAAAAGTTGAATACATTTGTTACCTTGATTAAATACTAGTATTTTTATAGAAGTGGCATAATGTGTGCAATCGAATATACACAAGCTTAAGATGCTTTATCATTATTTAAGCAATATATCACTATAATACAATAAAAATATCTACGACGTTTTAGTTGTGATGGATGTCAATGAATTTTTATTTCATTATTTTTTGAAGTAATTAATACATTTTTAATATTTTAAATTTGTTTAAGATGGATTTTTTAATAGTATACCGATGATTATAATAAAACTTTGGGTATAAATGTACACTGTGTTATTGGTATATTAATTATAATAAACTTCGACAAACCAATTTCATCTAAAAGTTGAATTTTTTTTACATTAAATATGCATAAAAATGTTATATTCTCTGGAGAGCATTACAAAACAAAAATTCCAAAGAAAATTAATAACAAGTATTAAAATTATTGTGATATACTTTAAGAATTAAGGTAAGTGATATAAAAAGTATATGGGTGCAAAACAAGTTCTAGAAATTAAGCGATATTTTTAAAAGTAAAAGATTCGTTATTTATCTTGTTTTAGAGTATAATGAATGAATATAGTTTAAGATTTAAACTCACCTAGTGGGCCACATAATCAATTATTCAATTTACCTATTGTGCTTTAATGTAATATCTGAAATATAATTCGTAAAATTTAAAAAAAATGATCAGTAAAAGGTAAAGAAATTGTAATGATAAATAATAATTATCGTATGTCTAAATCGAAGTGATAGCTTTGAATATGTTTTCTTGAAATTATATTTTTTCAAAAGTACTTATTTAAGAGCAATGTATTACGAAATATACTAAAATAAAATTTTATACACTTATTAAAGGTATATAAAGCAAATTTTTTTCAGATTAAAAGAAAAATGTAAGTTGAAAAAAGTTTTAATATATTTATAAAAAATTCATTAAAGTTGTTATTTTTTAGTTCTTTGTCGCAAATCAATTATTTGAAATATTAAGCTAATCAATTAATAAGCGTATAAATAAAATTAGATAGATTAATTAAAAATTTTAATTTAAAAAACTGAATTTTAATTTATAAGAGGTTAATTTATTGGTATGTTCGAGATAATATTTAAAGCGATAAAATACGATTACTTATATAAATTTAACATTTATTAATTGATCTAAACTATACGAAGCTAAGTATTTATCTCTTGAATGCAGAGATTGCATTAATTATCGAAATATACATTATAGTCGTTAAGTTCTGTTACCTGCTTTTGTTGTAAGATTAAAATTTATTTTATAAAATTTTAAGTAAATTTTTACAAGTGATTTTTACAGTTAGATGTTTTTGAGGTAAATTTTTCACGTTTCAAGGTATAGAGCATCAACGCTATTACACCAAGATTATTTATAACTTTATCGATAGAAGGACAAACAGTTTTAGTATTTAAAAATACATTTAGTGTTCATTTGCTCAAAAATTTAAAATGAATCAATTAACATTGTGAATTTATTAATTTTTAATAAAAATCGTTTCTGAATCTAGAAATATTCATTTGTTGGTGGAAAAATTTTCAGAAAAAATTTTCAACGAATATGAATAAACTTTTATTTTCATCGATCAATTTTTAAGTTTGAATTCATAATGAAAAATCGAGAATGTACTTAGGTTCATCGAAAAAGCAACCGAGCAAGCGTTAAATATAGAGATGGACAGGTCGAAAGGGAGAAAGAAGGAAGGGGAAATAATAAATGCTCGTGCAAACCCTTGACTCGCTGACAAAAGCTTCTCTAGTGCTTATACGCAAATTCTGTTATGTGGGCCACCAAATTCACTCCTTTATCTTTGTTTTTGCTTAGTTCGACTATACCGCAGATTGTCGGAGGCAATCTTTATTATAAACTTTCACATAACATTCTCCCACTTGATTGCTTTAGACCCGCTGATATTGTACTCCTTCATAATGTGTATTCTTGTTTCTTTAAGTTTATTCCCAATGTTTATGATCTTTCCTCTTCTTACCAGTTTTTCTTTTATAAAATCTCAATTATAATTGAATTCCTGTTTTCTTTTTTCTCTTTTATTCTTTTCAGACGCAGCTTTTTTCTTTTACATTTTCTATTATGATGTATTTTACTACTTTTTTCCTATCCCAACATATTAATAAGTATAATGAAAATATTTTATTTTAAATGTTCTTTTATATAGAATAGATTTTCAATTCCGTTATAAAGCAAGTAATTTGAGAAATCACGTTTATTTTATTTCCTGAACGAATTCGTAGTTATCAAGAACCATAGTCAAAGGTGCTCGTATCGGTCAACGATTATTTTTTAGCTTTAACTTAGCATGCGGTTTAACTTAAAATACACGGATAATTGAGGCAATAAGTTAAAAGAAGAGGCACAATTACAAAAATTTGAAAATCATTTAATTGTTTGCTGTAACTTTTGAATTTTTCAGCTCACCATCAAGATTAGATATATTTTAATTTGTACAATCAAATTCTTTTCTTATTTCGTATCAATGTAATACTATTATTAACCTTTTCAGTAGCTACATTAACTAAAATTAGAATTTTTTTATTATATTTTCATAGTAATCGACTTTAATGTATATTTTACTAATATATGTTTACTTAATATATATTAGAAAAAATATTAAATAAATGTTACTAATATAAATTAAATTATATTAGTATTATAAATTAAAGTTTTTTTGTGATCGAGGTAAATTATATCCATTTTTTATTTTTATGTTGTGTAAGTTTGTAATTATTTTTTTCTCCACTCGCAAGTGTGTCAATGCGTATTTCATAATATGAATGTATGCAAATTGTAATGCAGATTTTAAAAATATGTATTCTTCTTATATAAATAAATAATAATAACAACAACAACAACAACGATAATAATAACAACACGTATTTCATTGTTTCAATCAACCAATGTTTATTCGCTATCATTTCATTATCCCTATTTTCTATATCTTACTTATGTCATTTTAATTCTTATTTTATTTGTATATATTTTTCCTTGTATTCTGTCTAGTATTATGTGCTTATTTCGGTCTTGAATTTTTACTTTATAAAACTAAGAATCTATTTTTGTTGTTGTTGGTTTGTTTTCATTATCCCTATCTTCTTCCGCGTCATTTCTCTAGACTTCTATACGGTAGGTTACCATGCAATATTTAGTCAGAACTTTGTTCTTTTTATTCCGAAGTTTCCTCTTTCAATCTTTAAATTTATTTCTATTTAGTCATACAAACTTCCTTCCTTTATTCTTATTCCTTCACAGTCTATAAGAATTTTACGTTTTAGCTGTTTCTTACATTGTTCTACAATCTATATTTTCTGATACCACTATATTTGCTTTTTTAGACATGAATTTTATGTCCTTCATCGTGTTATTATTTTTAAATCTTTGTTCTAGATATATATTTTTACTTACTATATAGAATTTTTTCAATTTTTTTCAATCTCGTTTCCATTTCATACAAAATCCTTTCCTTTCTTTCGATTTTCTAAATTTCAGGATCTTAATTTTTCTGCATTTACTTCTAGCTTTTTTCACTTTCGATAATTTAAAAATTTTTTATTTTCCTCTTAATTCTTCCTCGTTTTTTTTACCAAGATTACGCTATTAGCCAGCGTTATTACATTTTTACCAAGATTATGTTAATAGCACATTTATAATATTATTTTTTCTAATTTTTGCTTAACCTTCTAGATTTTTAAAATTCTTTACCCAGTCTGTATTTTAAACAATCAACTCAACTCGTTGAATATTCTTACGCAACATCTCCGTTGTGCCCAGCCCAGTTACAATACAGGATTATATTTTAAATGAGGATCTATTTGAAATGACTATAGTTTTATATAAACAGTAAAAGCCACATCCGTGCCAACGTGTGTTCTTCAATTACTTTTACTCAATTTATTTTACTTAATTTTGCGATTTTTATAGCGTTAGTATTTAATAAATAATAATAAAACGCAAATAATATTGTGTTTGGAGACTATCATTACCCACTTAAGAATATCTTTAATTATTTATTGAAAACTTCATAGTAAATACACTGAATATACATCGAAATCTCACTGTTTATTATTAATACTATTAATGATTTTTTAATAAATTACTTTTTATTTTTATTTGAATGATAATTATTAAATGAAAAAATAGTTCTCTCCACTAGTATTTAAAAATGTATTATTCACGTTTTTTATGCAAACGATCTATCTATAATACAAATACATTTTTTGATGTAACGTATTATTTAGATTTTTAAAATTGTTTAAAGTGGATACAGTATGGGTTCTGATATAGGAATAATCAAATTTTTTAATTCAAATTAAAATTATAGTATTTTAACAAAATGCTGTTCTATCGACTAAACCTAAATAAGTACGAGACTGGGATCAATAAGCATTTGTGTTAGGAATCAAATGCAATTTTTTCATAAAATCTCTTTCATTTTACAAATTATATATTTTTTAAGACGATACACTTTTCTCAACATCCCTCTATTACTTAAAATATGTAAAAAACACAATTTTTCTATTTCTCAAAAATGATACGTATGCTCTCAATAATAACCGCGTTTGGATTCAAGTGTTTCCCTAAAACTCATGTTAATAAAGAGAAAAGTTCATTCCTAATCATGTAAAATGTTGATTATTAATTCGATATGGCTTTTGCTACTTTGCGCATTTTTCGTTCGGCGATTAGCAAAAATGATGTCCCAAACCTCTTCAACAATTCCTTACTAACACGTTTAAATGCATAAAATTAATACTATACTTTTCGCCTTTATACCTTTCACTGTTTTTTCATAGAAAAAAGGAAATAGAATTACGAATCGGGTTTGTTCTTTTTTCAATGAATTGGAAAAAATCAAACACGTTCATTACAAGTATAACGTAATGTCAAGTCGAAATTCCAACTTATGAAAATATTTTAAATTTTGTATGAAATTATTTGGAAGATGACGGTAAACGATTATATGCCAAAAATATTCAATCAACGCCATCTTCCTGTAAACACGGTTACAAATTGATAAATTCTTATACATATGTATAAAAATTTTCATATTTTTTAACAATGAAATTTAATGTATTTAATGTCAGAATTTATTAGCGAACTAATCTTGTACTGCAAATGATAAAATTAACGAATAAAACCAGTCATTTATTGAAAAAAATCTTTGTTTATTTCTTAGTTATATAACTAATTATTACATTTTAAGTTATTTTAAGTCTGTGAATATTCGATAAAAGTTTAATTGCAAAATAAAATTATAATACAGACAAATAGATATTTTCATTATTTAATTTTAATTAATAAACTTAATAAAATTGTTGCTATTAAATATGTGTATTTACACAATTAAGTTAAAATAATAATTGAATAAGTTAGACTATAATGTAGGATAAAAATCTATGAGAAATTGAAAAAAATATTTTTATATAATAGTATTTACTAGTATAGTACCTTTATTATTTTTCCACAATTTCGATAAAACCTCTTTGTATTTTATATATTATTAGTTAATACTGTTAAATATTTTTGATATTTTAAATAGCAGATGATTTTATTATTTTTTAATTATACTTTTTATATCAACGAAAATTTAAATGACAAAAAACTTGGAATACCGCCGTAGAGATATGAAAAATAGCTCCTTCTACTTAAAAGAGTTAGTAAAAATAAGCTAAATTTAAAAATACTGAAAGCATAATTATCAATCATTTGTTTAAAATTTAAATTATCTATATTGTACAAAATACCGTGATGTTTTAAATCAAATGCAAAGCAAATTATTAATGAAACCAGTAATTAAGGACTTCTGGTGAAACTTCGTCGAAGATACATTACTCGTGAGGACAGGTTAAGAAAATTTGAAATATTAAAAAATTAAGAAATAAGGTTAAAAAGTGAATAAGAGAGAGAGAGAGAGAGAGAGAGGGAGAAAGTGATAATGAGTTGATAGAAAGAAGTAGAATAAAAGTGAAGTGTAATAAATGGGAAAATAATGTAAAAAGTAAAAGCGTAATAAAAGCGCGATTAAGTGACCACGCGAAAAAAATATAATCAAAAGGATCTGCGCAAGCGCGAAATAAAAAGACGAGACAAAACACATTATATACGAAAAAAAAAGAAGAGAAAATGAGCCAAAAACGAAGAAATTAAAAAAGAAGTGGCAAGGTTAGACGTGAAAATAAAATAACGTTAGTAAAAATAAGAAGAAAAAAGATGAAAGATGAGAAAAAACAGATTTTGATGTATTAATGAAGGAAGGCTTCATAGAATTAAAAAAATTAATACCAACAGAGGAAAACGAGGAAAAATGCATATGATACTTTATAACATATTGGTCGGTTTAAAAAAAAAACAGAAAGTGCGTTAATAAATTAAAAAAAAATACACGAGGAAACGTTTGAAAAATGTACTGAGAAAATTACTGAAAAAATGAGTGAAGTAGAAGAACTAAGAAAACTTAAAAATAAAGTCATAATAGAGTTTGAAAAGAATAAGAAAAATATAAAGTAGGAAAAGATCAGAGGAGAATGAAAAGGAGAAAGAAAATAACGAAAAAACAGAAAAACAAGAGAAACGACGAAGAGAGACGACTAGAATGTACGGTCGAAGAAAACGAGCGAGACAATTAGTTAAAAACTATTATAACTGTATTTTTATTTTTGTTCAACATATGATTTATAATAAAGTATTAATTAGAGCAAAAACTTGTTAAACTTCATGAGAAAATGGCGCTTTTTATGGACGTGATTTTTGAACATCGACATATACGTATGCGTATTGTACACGCATTGATTCACATTATTAAAAAGTTAAACTATCATAACTGATGGTTTGATGGTGCTTAAGAGGTTATTAGTAAATTCAGATCGATTATCGTAGGTACTTACCGAGAGGGTCATACCAGGAAAATGCAGGGATACAGGAACTTGCGGCCAGTCATTAGCTACGTAAAAGTGAAACTCCCATACTTTATTACGTATGTAGGTCAGAAGGGTTTGGTGAAACTGGAAAAGAAGAAATAAATATTTTAACTTTTTTCGATACTCACAAGGAAAATAAAAATCAGAGAGAATAACTTAGTTTTGTATTTTTCGATTTCCCGCTCCTGAAGTGTAAACACATAGTAGTTTCGTTCACTTCTAAGAATTATAAATGTCGGTAAAAGAAGAAGCGACATGTTCTGTCTTGCACAGTGAAGTTATTCAATATAAATTTTCTATAAGTTGTTTATTTGATACCATATCGTTATTTCTTGAAGACTTTTTAAAAAATATTATAATTACACACTGATTTTCATAACAGCGACGAAACGAGTATTTTTACAAAAAATTGTTTTAAAGTTTCTCAAAATTTTCTTTTTTAATAAGGAATTTTTATAATTATTTTTGTATTAATAAATTTATTTTTATAATAATAAAACGCTTGATTTATTTGATAAATGTACAAAAATTTGAGTATCTAATGTGAGTATATTATAAAAAATATAATAAAAGTCTTTTAAAATGCAGATTACGACGGAAGATAATTACCATTTCACTGGCAATTGCTTGGTAAATGCAAAGTAATTGTATTTGTATAAGTCTAAAATTTATCGACGAAATCATGGAAGGCGAAAAAAATAATATGACTCTTTGAATATGGTGAATACGTTTTCTTTGGGATAAAAAAATTGAATTATAATTAATAATTTGAGTTAGTTGTAAAATATGTAAATTATTCAATAAAAATAATTTTCTATCTAATTTTTGTTAAATTAAAAATTTTTATATTTATTTATAGCAGTCATGGTTATAATTTGGAATTTATTTTATTTTAATTTTATAATTATACATTATATTTATTTAATTTTTTAACAAGCTTTGTTTTTACTTATAAGTTTATACCTTCAAAAATATTAATTAGCTATGAATTGAAAGTTTTTTTTTATAATTCTATTAGAATTCGTTGGTGTAAATTAACTTTAAAACGATGCAATTTAATGTTTCAGTAAATATCAGATTAGCTTCTTATTTTATAATAACCAATTTATCAATAAATAAACCTAATCGAATAAATAAAAAATATAATTACAAGTGCTTATTAATAAGAATATTTCGTATTCTTTTTTGCATTAGTAATATGTCAAATATTGGATCGAAATAGCAAGGTTAAGGAAATTTTATTATTTTACAATTTATCTTGATATTTTATTTATTTAATGTAGAATTTAAATTTTTGTACATTTCTCCTTATAACTTTAAATTATTAAATTTTTTTATCAAGAAAGAAAGTGATTTCATATTTAATCCATAAGTTGGTTTAAAAAAAAAAGCTTTTCTCTTTCTCTTTATGTTTTAACATAATCTCTTTGAAAGTTCACGTACTTAGTTTGATTATACTTTATTTTAATTTTATAATATAACGCAAAATATAATTTATTTAAATTTCACATAAATTGCTGATTTTTTATTAATTTGTATTTCATCAGCGCTTACTTTATTACTTAACGTAAACTTTTATTCTGTAAATAAGTTTTTATTAATAAGAAGAAAATTAGAGCCGAAAGAGGGAAAAAGAATGGCTATCATTTTTAGCATCGGGTGGTAGGTGGCGCCGAAGGAGAAATGAAAACGAAAGGAGGGATGAAAAATTAGTATTCAGCGAATTTTGTATCTGTGGAGGACGACAGTGGCAACCAGAATTGGATGACGTCATCTCCGGTGATCGGTCATTCTGGTGTATGTTTGGTCCGATCAGGTCGCCACGTGTTCCTTGCACTTTTTTAGAAGGCCAGCCGATGCCTCCACCGCGAGTTCGTTACTCGCCTTCGCCGCTACAGTTTATGCATGCCGGGGCGTAAGAATAAATTAACGTTCGATCATGACATCGATTTGAGAGAAAAATAGCAATTTTTTTTACTATTCGACAAAACGCTAAATCCAATAGAAAGTATTTTGTAATTCAACTAAAAAAATTGGCTATAGCCATTTAAGAGAGTAAGTTGGGATAACGTCTTTAAATAGAGTTTTCTTTTTTCAATTGAATTTAACGATGTTCCTTTGCTTAAAACGAGCATTTTAGTGAATTTTATTCTCATTTACAAATTCAATAATGATTGTATTATAAGCGCCGTTTTTCCGTCGTGTAAATAGCGCAATTTTTGTTGCAGAACGACGATATTACCCAACTTTCATTAATTCTTGGAAAATGGAGCAAAAGTTATTCTATCAATTGTCTTTAATTTTAAGCAGCGTGACTGTTTGCTCGTCACAATTTATGTAAAAATTAAAAACAACTTTTAAAATTTCTTTCTTTTATTATTATTAAAAATTATTTAAATAGTTTATGTAATTATAACCTCGTGAAAATATTTAAAATGATCGTTCAAACATTTCAAAACTACTTAAACATTATTTTAACGACATTCTAAAATAAAAAATATTTAATTAAAGTAATTCTAATTTCTCTTTAATGATTGTAATTCAAGTTCTCCCGTCTTTGGTTCCACAAGTCTAAGGTTTGAATGTTAAATAGAGCTTATTTTAATCGGTTCTTGTAAAACTTATTAATTAATCTTTAACGAAACAACGGATGTCTTTGATTGAAATATTCTGCGTTTTTGTAAAAGTACAACCAGAAATTGGGACTTACCCTTTTTCTTAGTACATACTTTAAACATATTCAAACCAATTGCTTTAAATAGCTGGGTAATTTTTTAAATTTTAATTAGAATAAAATGGAAAAAACTTATTTGAATGTTTATATTTTGTAATATCAAGTATTATGTTATTCGTTTTGTTACTCTTAACAGAACTTTAAGTTTTTCAGAAAGCCTTTCTCGGGAAGTAGTAAAACTTGCTTCACCTAGTATATAAACGAGTTAGGAAGTTACAGTACATGTAGCAGTATCTGCTAGATTAAGATACATATTTAATAAATAGCACATTTTGCAATGATCCCAATGATTGTTAATGAGGCAAACTTCATTTTTTTTGCATTTTAAATTACTAACTCTGAATGAAAAGTAACTTCAATGCATTAGGAATCTGATGGGTCTACTAAAAAAACTTATGTTTTTTCAGGCTCCATTTACAATATGTTTTGGCACATGAATTTATGCAATAGAAGATGGTCGTTTATTAGCAACAATTTCAGAAAAAAAAGTTGCATCGTTTTCTATTTACCTTTATACGAGACATTTTAAATAATTATTTTCAACTTATTCGTGTGGTTTAGAAAATAATACGAAGAGTAGTTACAACACTTTACTACTTAAGATGTGTAAAACAAGTCTAAATATCTCACACACGCGATGTGCAAAAGCAATTGGAATTAATATTCGCGCGAACATTGGATGCAACAAAACCAAAAACAACGAAGTAAGAGGCTCCAGGTGCTCGGTTGAAAATCCATTCTAACATCCAAAGTTGCATCTACAGAAAGAGAGATCGAAGTGTTGAAAAGAGCAGTTAGAAGCTGGAGGTGTCGGCCACTGCGTTTCTATGAAAATAAATTTGAATGCGCTCACAACGCGTTCCCACGAGGGTCGCGCGTGCAAACAAGGGTCATGGTCGATACGTGAATTATCTGGGTGAGGACGAAATGCAGCTCGCGAACCACCAAAGCGTTTGGTGTCGTTGGACTTTGCGTGTTCCTTATCGTCGAGCTCCAATTGCATATCGTGCTCAACTCCGTTCGAGCTTAAATCTGAATATACGAGTGCATTTGAGACTTTCCGCATTTTCTCCCGAGATTTATTGCAAGTGCGCGCCTGCAGTTAGTCTTTAATAAAAATATACGTGGTCGTGCGAAGATACTGAAGATTGGGAACATAATTATTCGCTACATGTATGGGAAATGTTGACTGTTTACTTAAATCTTCACTTATTAAGTTAAATATATGTTTTAACCAATTTTAGCTTTAAAAACTCATCGAATTATATTTCTCAAGTACTCCATGCATCTAACTTGCACGTATTTGTGCTCTACTTGTTCTTTAATGTAATTAAAATTTTTATGTTTGTACATTTTATGACTACACTTAACATGGCACGAATAGCATTTTTTAATCGATTATGTTAAACATTTTTTCATTTGTTTTTCTGCGTTTTTAGAATTCTAATTATTGTGAAGCGATTATTAATTCTATTTATTTGTCGAGTAAAAACACATATAACAGATGATAGTTATTGTATAAAGGATTAAAGAGTAATTCTATAAAAATTAAATTTAATCAACAACAAAATGTTATATATTAGAAATAATATTTACAATATTGTTAATACTTCAATAATTTTTTGGATTAAATAATAAAGGATAAATTAAGAATTTAACCAAAATTTACAGAATAGTATCGATATGTTTTACATATTTCACGTTCCTTAAAATAACATACTATAAATTGATGATTCGCATCATTTTAAATATACAAAATAAAGAATCTTTCGTCTTATTTTAAGGCTTTTTTAAAATGACTCCTTACTTATACTTTTCTTTTCTCATTTATGTTTATTTAGCTTTAATTCTCTATATATTATCACTTTTCAATTTTTCTTTTACTTTATTCATTCTTTCTTTCTATCTATGCTTATTCCATTTCTAAGGCGTTTACTTTTAATTTTAATACTATTTTTCACGCCTGAATTGTCGTCATCTGTTGGTGTTTCTACGAAACGTTTCATATATTACCTTCTACTGATATATCATAGTTTTCGTAGTCTTTTTTATTTTTTGTTGTCAAATGTACATTTAAGTAACGACGCGCACACGGTGCAATTGAGAATTGTTTTGTAAAAGGGCATTGTAGCCGTATAGTATTACTTTACGCCGAACACTTATATTACAAACAACACTTTTGACTATTCGGCTCGCGTGTGACGTCATTCAACGGCTTTTGCATTCGCCGTAATACTTCTGGTCTCCGCTACATAAATATATACTATATGTAACATAATATTTTTGAATTATAATATTATTACTACATCTGGACTGCAAGACCATCAGTAGTTTATAACCTGTGAAAAGATGTAGTTGCAGCAGAGGCGTATTACAGAAACTGTTTTAAACTAAATCTTAATTAACATAAAGTAGTGTAATTAACATAACGTAAGTGTTGTATTAATAATTAATGCTGCGTAACTTTTGATTGTATTCACTTTATTAATACTACGTATTCTGTGTTTATGTGTTGTTATTTATGTATCGTTTAAATAAATTCACTTATTAAATAAATATACAAGTATTTTACAACATTATTTAACAACATTTAAAATTTTATTTTTACATTTCAGTATATTTGTGAGAGTTTTAAGTTCTTATTTTTCATTGTTTCTCATTAATTTTATTAAAATATCAAATTAATTTTTTTTTGTTTGAACTTTTGAAATATATTAATTTTGCAGCGGTTTCTATTATTGCGATTCGATTTTCGTTGTTTTTATATATTCTTTCTTTAACTCGTTTGTCTTGCTTTCCCTTATATTATTTTTTTTACAAATTCTGCTTTTTGTTACACTCAACTTGACTTTTAAAATTTTTTTGTTCTCAAACTTTCATCTTGCCTTTTCACGCAATTATCTATCTACTAATTTATGCACATAATGCATTATTTCGGTATGAATTTCCTTAGATAATTCATTTTCTATCCTTCAAGTATTCTTTATTATTGTTTATATTTTATATATTTATACATGTATACATTTATAGTATACTTCTTTAGACCTATATTTATAGTTATGTCAAACATATATTAATGCATTTTGTTTTACTTTTTTTTAATATATTTTTCTTTACATCATACGTCATTTAGTTTTATGCGTAAAAAGCCTTATTGTATTACTTTTCATCATCTTACAATTATCCACACCCTAATGAATAAAAAATTTGTTTTCGAATAAATAAATGCACCGCACAGCAATTTATACATCAAGCTATAACTATTTTTTGTCATGTGAATGTCTTGATATAGAATAAAATTGGATTGTAATCTGTTGATAGAACTTGTAGAGTGTGACAACCGGTTGAAATATACTAGATATTTATCGTCGTGCCTGATGGTTTTTTGCCACATTTTTGAGACAGCAGCACGAGTAACTGGCGGACCCCCGATACTGAGAAAGTGAGACAGAAAATCTATGAAAGATTGACTTGGGCAATGGTCCTTCAAGACAATACCTCAAAGACTTCGGGGTATTTCTTTCTCTTTGTCTCCTTCGCACATGACACGTGCGGTACTTGCAGTTGAAAAGTCTTCCCCGAGATATGGGACAATAAACCTACTTTATCGGCAAACTGGCGACTTTATTTTCGGATTTTGACTTGTGCTCTCGATAACTTCGATTATCGAATTTCTGTGCAAAAGAACAGCAAACTCTTTTACTGCGTAATAATGTATACAGCGTTAAATGAATAAACGTTAATAATTAAAAAAGCATTGATTCGCATCGTTTTTAATAAAATTTTAAAAAACTCAAAAATCGACATTTTTTTTTAATGTACAAAACACAATTTATAAATTCACAATATATTACTCACCTTATAATTTAACCATTTAATTATTCTGGACAATTTTAAAGGGATTTTAAAACGTTCACGGATAATATTTGATTCGATTATTTTAAATAAATATCAATGGCCATGTAATATACAATACAACTCATTCGATTACCATTCTATTTCAACAGCAATAATAATAATATTGACAATATTATAATAGTCGGCGTAAGGATGTTAAATTTCCGATTGTCAGTCCGATCAGCTACAGTAGATTACAATCAGATTAGCAAATATTAATCGAAGTGTAAAATGTACGTAATGAAAACGGTTCGTAATACCTCTTATGTAGGCATGCATACGCAGGCAAAACGTTAAACAACTCCTGTTTTCTGTAATCAACCATAAATAATGGTAAATAACGGCCTTTTTCAAAGCGTAACGTTAAATTTTTTTTTCGTTTCGAAACGCGACAAATTCTTTTTTTTCTTAAATTTCGTTTCGATGCTAAATGCACCAATTACGTCTGCGTACTGGTAGTTCTTTTAATAGCCAAATCTGAATGAGTCTGACTCCGATCGAATTGTTAAAGTTTAAATTAAACTCGTATGACGAAGACACGGATGAAGAATAATTATAAGGCGGGTGGAGAGGAAAAATGTATTATTAAAACTGCTGGCATGGCAATGACGAAGAATCAAAGGCACGAGTGGAAATTTCAAGGATTTCGAAATGTTTGGGTCATGCAAGTCACGGTAATGGCTAGTAAGTATAAAGCGACACACGCTGATGCGGCGGTCGCGTGACCTTGACCCTAAGCCTGCGGCAGGGGTGTAGTAACGCGAGCAAAGTTCATGATCTCGCACCGCAGCGCCGAGTCAAGAGTGCCGCAATGCTTGGGAGGGCAAATTTTCTGCTTCTCCTTTATGCCCAAGTGCAGCGAAGCCGCCAATGGGATGAAGGATAAGCCGAGCCTCTAGCTATGCGTTGTACGTAGATCAAAATTATCGATTTCAGCATTTAATAAAAACATGAAAGCTTTGTAGCAGGGGCGAGTGCTGTTTTTTAAATTTTACTACTTATTTATCCGATTCAGTTTACGAGATATGAAAAAATGAAAAACCGACAAAGAGTTATCTAATTTGTGATAGAAGACGAATGCATAATTTCACATGAATTGATTCACTTAGTTAAGTTAGGCTAATATTTTTTATTTAAAATAATTTACATTCGGCCCTAAAAACAAGCGAAATATTTTAATATTTTTTAATTCAAAGTATATTTCCAAAATACACTTTTCAACTTGTTTATTAAATATTAAAATTACTTAAACTCATCGTTTTAAAATTCATTCTTTACTCGATATATTGCATTGACATATAATAACAAAAATTAATAATAAAATATAGAAATGTAACGACGCATATTGTACATAATATTTATTCATTACTCTAAAACGTACGTGATAAAGAAAAATTATTGTTATTATAGGTATGTAATTTAATACTAATTTTTTCTACGTACCATCATAAATAGTAGATATTTCATTCTTTTTCTATATGCACGTTTGATAAGAGTTTAATACAATCGATTAAACATTTTGTTTTGTTAAGCGATCACCCATCAGTAAAAGAACAACTCCTATTAGCAATCACATTTCTACAATTACTTAGCATTTGAATGTATGCATATATTATATTAAGCTACCGGACATTAGGATACACAATTTTTTTCTTTATATAAAACACACATGCAATTTTTATTTTTTATTTTTAAAAATTATATTATAGAATCACATTATTTCTATTTGATTGCTACGTTGATTATTTTTTTTTTTCATTTCAGGTGATTAACTTCAATATGAAGATTCAATATATTTTTATGTAAAGTTAAAATTTAATTGAAAAAATAAAACGGAATATTCTTAATTCAATTTTAATATAATATATATATAAGTAAACAAAAATATGAGAATACATATATTTATATGTATATAACCTAATTTGTACATATATAACCAGAAAATGATAATTTTAATATACAAAAGTAGAGCAGTAAATAAGTATAAATAAACGAAGTTATATGCCTGTATAACTTCGAATATTACTTGGAAACTTCAACTTTGAATAGATAAAATATAATATTTAATTTTTTATATATTTAATATTTAATAGCTTATTTGCATTAACAATTATTTAATATGACTTGAGAAAACAGAACTAATAGAATGTATCGTGAATAAGAAACTGAAATGCATGTGGTTGACATATATTAAAGGTAAAATTGAAAAATTCCAAATCATGCAAAAGGTCTCGAGTAAAGATGAAGAAATGCACTCGTATATTAATACGAGTTAGCACATCGCGCGCGAGTGTGTGTGTGCATGCGTGTGAATGCTTAAACAAACGTGCCGGCCAAAGCCGAATAATCCATTAATACGTTTTAAATTTTTTATTTTAGAACTTTAAAAAATGTATACAGATGAAAATGTCTAGATGATGAGAATTTTTTCCTATAATATATCATTAATATAATATATAATACATGTAAATGTAATATTATTTATACGTGTATTATATAATACATATATATATATGTGTGTGTGTGTGTGTGTGTATATAATACAATAAAGTACATATACATATTACAATAAATATAAAAATATCAAAGAAAATAATTTCAATTTATCTGAACCAAACGTTATGATCAGCCTCTTTATTAAATACAAACATGGCTGCATCTTTATACAGAAATATGTGCAGCAAAATTATATTAAATACAACGTTTGATTGAAAAGATATATTTTCTAAAATGAAACATTATAACTATTATTTTTTGTCTATTGGAATTTTTATGTAATTTTAAACGATATTGTGATCATTTCAACACACACGCACACACATATTTATTACGTACAATGTTTATTCAGTATGGAATTCTGGTTAAACGTGAACAACACCCAGATGAGAGATTAAGAATGATAAAAAATTATACTATTGTCAGTTAAAAACCTTAATTAGAAATATAGAAATATTTTATGACAGCTATGGAGATATGCATTTTATTATTGTAGCATTCGGTGAAGATTTTATTTATTAAGCATTTAAACTCATTTATATAACATGTATTTAGATATAATTATTATACTTTAAATATAGTTTCGAATTAAAGATTAAATATTAAATTTTAAATAGATACCTTTATTTTAATGTGGTACGTAAGTAAATAGAATATTAGCGTTAAAAAATAAAAAAACCAAACTTTTCTATATTATTTATGTTATAAGTATACGAAAAAAATAAATAATTATTAAATTAAATTATCTTATTACGATTAAGTCAAGAAATATATGAAATTTATTTAATTAAAATCATGCAAAAACAAACATTTAAATCTAATTATAATATAATTTGTGTATATAATTATTTCCTTGCGAAATTTATAAAATTTCCAAAAATGTTTATCCACGTGTAATTTTCTAACATTTATTTTGTTATTGTTATTTTAAAATAAATACAATTAGCTATAAGAAGTTTAAATAATACTATGAGTAAATAATTATTATTTTGGTTGAATGTAATAAATTAAACTTTTAAGTAAAAAATTAATAAGAAATCGGTTCTTTTTATGCATAAACACCAACAATGCAACTTCAATTATTTTGATAAAATGTGATTTTCATTACGGAAAGACGAAATTATAAAAAATCATTATTAATAAAAATTATCTAAAATTTGAAGAGATAAGCAATTTATAAATAATGAAATAAAATTGTTAATTATACGTTAAATTAACATTACAGTAATAGATTAATTGCATAAATTCACTTTGTAGTGCAATATAAAAGACGTTTAACAACTTATTAGGAAGGAGGTAATAATTTATACATTCCGAAAATGTGACATCTTGAGTATTTATTTTCTTAATTTTTGTTAAAAACAAATAAAGTTAATAGCTAAATCTTTTTAACTTTTATTCATTTAAGGAACGAGTATATATAAAGAGTTTATTACATTATATCGAATCTAAATGTATTTAATAGCAATTTAATTTATTTGCTCTGCGGAAAAGCCTTTTTAAAAATTGCAACGTAAGTTCAAAGTGCTTAAGGATGGAAGGAAAATATACGCGCACGCGTGTTTTTGGGTTTTTACTTAAGTTACATTAACCGAAACAACTACTGAAAACCTACGTGAAATCGAATAGGAATTAAAACTGTGTAAATTATTAATGTTATTATGTCGTAAGGGAAAAATTTTAGTTAAAAATGGAGAAAAGTTTAAAGTGAAAATAGATTAGCGTTAGACATGATTGAAAAACACGAGTATCGAACATCTACGAACATCAGCCCCACCCTAAAAAGCGAGTACACAAATACGCGAATTCTCGGAATGAACATTTGGGCCCCAAAATCGAGTACCTGCGGTCGGCGCTACTGGGCCATTTGGGCCATTCTGCCGGTATCCTTCGCCGGAGGAGGACGTGAGGGGGGTGGGGCGGAGAGTCTCAAACCGGTACTCGCCAGTTTGTTTGGTTGATTAAACTAAATTTGTTTATTTTTTTATATTCAAAATGGCTACCGGCGGAACCGACCAAGACCAAGACATGACCGACGAACTGCCGGAATTTTTTGACACGGCGATAGACGACGACTTGAACGTCTCGCTGGAAATGCGCTCGGACAGCGACGACGACGACGACGACGACGACGCTCCGATAAATAATATACAACAAAATTTGAATACGCGATCGCGTCAAACCTTACAGGACGTTTTCGCTAACATAGTTCAGAAGACTTTAACCGACCAAGCACAAAAACTAGCAGTGCTGCTTAATTGGTAAGTATGTGTATGTTAATTTATATTGTTATTTTATTTGTAAATACATAATGTTTTTAAAGTTGAAAAATAAAGTGTATAAAAATATAAAAATTTGTATTTATTTCAATGCACCTTGTCCTCTTTCCCATCCTACTACTTCCTGCCCTTCAACAAATCATGCCAAAACAAACCAATTTTTTTCTTCTTTCTAATGCAACTCCCATCTCCTCCTAAAACTTCTTTGCAAAACCAAGAAATTTCCTCCATTCCTCTCCCCCCTTTTCTCAACTTCTTGTTGGAAATCTGAAAAATTACATTTTCTCCCTCACTCAATCCCTGTTACAAAAACTTCTAACTTGAAAATAAAAAATTGCATTATTTCTCTGATTGTCCCCCCCTTCTTTCTAAAAATTTCTCATTAAAAAACTAAATTTTTTTAGTTTTTTCTCTGATGCCCCCCCCCCCAAGGGCCACGGCCGCGTGACCAAGATTTTAGAAGTCTACTCTATTCCCGCTTCCCACGTTTTGAACAATTCTTATATTGGAACACGTTTTTGGATACATTCTGCTACAATCTCCTCCCCCCCTTTGGACAAATTTCTACATTTAAATTCGAAAAATTTTTATGTTTTATCTCTGATTCCCCCACCCGCCGGATTGTCACAAACTTTTCTCATTGAACAAACGCAACAAACTTTGAGTTGTATCATCTGATTCCAATCCCCCCCGCTTGGCACAAGCTTTCTTCCTTTACAAACGACGAACTTTGAGTTTTCTCTCTGAAGATACCCCCCACGCCGAACCCCGCGTGACACGCAAAAATTTTATGATTCTCTCCTACTTCCCCCTCCGCCTTTATTGAAACTTTCTCTTCTTTCAAGCAAATTTATCTTACTTCTTTTCCCATCCGGTTGGCCCCCCTTTGAAAATATTCTCATTAAAAAACTCGCAAAAACTTTTGTTTTTTACGCTCTGATTCACCCCCCCCCCTTTCTAAATTTCTCACATTAAAAAACGAAAAAATTTTTTTAGTTTTTTCTCTGATTCCTCCCCCCCCCCGTGTCAAAAATTTCTCATTTAAAAACGAAAAACTTTTAGTTTTATCTCTGATTCCCCCCCCCCCGTGTGTCAAAAATTTCTCATTTGAAAGCGAAAAACTTTTAGTTTTATCTCTGATTCCCCGCCACCGGTTTCAAAAATTTCTCATTTGAACAAATTTTATTTTTTATTCCCCCCCCGTTGTCAAAATCTTCTCACCCGTTTTTTTTAATTCTCTGATTCGTGTCAAATGTTTATTTCTCATGGAAAAAAAAAATTTTTTAGTTTATAACCTCTCCTGATGACCCCCCCCCCGCGTGCTTCAAAAATTTCTCAGTTCAAAAAACCGCAAAAAAACTAAATTTTTTTAGTCGCAAAAAAGTTTATCTCTGATTCCCCCCCCCCCCCCGCGTGTCAAAAATTTCTCATTTGAAAACGAAAAACTTTTAGTTTTATCTCTGATTCCCCCCCGCGTGTCAAAATTACTTATTTGAAAAAATTTTAAATTCTCTCTAATTCCCTCCCCCTTTTTGAAAGTTTCTCATTTAAAAACGAAAAACTTTTAGTTTTTTTCTATTTCTTCCCCCCCCCGTTGTTAACGCTTGCTATTGAATAAAATCATATCTTACTTTCATAATTTACTTTAAAAATTTAAATGCATCCGTCGACTTCTATGAATGTGATAATTTTGTATGCATTTTGTTATTGTAAATATAATATTCGTTTATATATATGTAATGTTGTTAATGCTGTTTATAAAATGAACGCGTAAAATAAAATACATTTGAATATAAATAATAAAAATATATAGCTAGAAACTTTTTTGTAATATGGATAATATTATATCATATATTTTGTTATAATGAAAATTCAACACTATACATTTTATCGCACACTATTGGAACTAGTTTTCGTATATGATAATAAAATTTATGTTTATAAATAAATGGTAAACATCTTTAACTTTGAAACGTATTTGTGACTTGTACAAAAAATCATGTAAAAAAGGTAAATTGTCTTCAATCCATAACTTATTTAGAAACAGATTACGCACTGCAGTTTATTATTTTTGATAAATTTTTACGGTTTGAGCTTTTGAAATGTTTACTGAAGAGAAAAAGTTGAAAGTGAAAATAGATTAGCGTTAGAAATGATTGAAAAACACGAGTATCGAACATCTACGAACATCAGCCCCACCCTAAAAAGCGAGTACACAAATACGCGAAATTCTCGGAATGAACATTTGGGCCCAAAATCGAGTACCTGCGGTCGGCGCTACTGGGCCATTTGGGCCATTCTGCCGGTATCCTTCGCCGGAGGAGGACGTGAGGGGGGTGGGGCGGAGAGTCTCAAACCGGTACTCGCCAGTTTGTTTGGTTGATTAAACTAATTTGTGTTATTTTTTTTATATTCAAATGGCTAACCGGCGGAACCGACCAATACCAAGACATGACCGACGAACTGCCGGAAATTTTTTGACACGCCGATAGACGACGACTTGAACGTCTCGCTGGAAATGCGCTCGGACAGCGACGACGACGACGACGACGACGACGCTCCGATAATAATATACAACAAAATTTGAATACGCGATCGCGTCAAACCTTACAGGACGTTTTCGCTAACATTGTTCAGAAGACTTTAACCGACCAAAGCACAAAAACTAGCAGTGCTGCTTAATTGTAAGTATGTGTATGTTATTTATATTGTTATTTTATTTGTAATACAGAATGTTTTTAAAGTTGAAAATAAAGTGGTATAAAAATATAAAAATTTGTATTTATTTCAATGCACCTTGTCCTCTTTCCCATCCTACTACTTCCTGCCCTTCAACAAATCATGCCAAATCAAACCAATTTTTTTCTTCTTTCTAATGCAACTCCCATCTCCTCCTAAAACTTCTTTGCAAAACCAAGAAATTCCTCCATTCCTCTCCCCCCTTTTCCCCATTTGAAAACGAAAAACTTTTAGTTTTATCTCTGATTCCCCCCCCGCGCCCTAACATTTATAGTTCTCTCTAATTCCTCCTCCCCCTTTTTGAAATTTCTATTTAGAAAAATTTTTTAATTCTCCCCAATTCTCCCCCCCCCCCCATTGAAAATTTCTCATTTAAAAACGAAAAACTTTTAGTTTTTACCTCTGATTCCGCGCCCCCCCCCGTGTCAAAAATTTCTCATTTAAAAACGAAAAACTTTTAGTTGTTTATCTCTGATTCCCCCCCCACCGCGTGTCAAAAATTTTCTCATTTGAAAACGAAAACTTTTAGTTTTATCTCTGATTCCCCCCTGCGGTCAAAAATTTCTTTTGAAAAAATTTTATAATTCTCTCTAATCCCTCCCCCTTTTTGAAAATTTCTTAGGTTGGAAATTTTTTTAATTCTCAATTCCCCCCCCCCCCCCTTTTGAAAATTTCTCATTTAAAAATACGAAAAACTTTTAGTTTTACCTCTGATTCCCCCCCCCCCAGTGTCAAAAATTTCTCATTTGAAAACGAAAAACTTTTAGTTTTATCTCTGATTCCCCCCCCCCCGCCGTGTGTCAAAAATTTCTCATTTGAAAGCGAAAAACTTTTAGTTTTATCTCTGATTCCCCCCCCGCGTGTCAAAATTTCTCATTTGAAAAAATTTTTTATTTCTCTAATTCCCTCCCCTTGAAAATTTCTCATTTAAAAAAAAAACTTTTTTTTTTCTCTGATTCCCCCCCCCCCCCCGTGTCAAAAATTTCTCATTTAAAAACGAAAAACTTTTGTTTTATCTCTGATTCCCCCCCCCCCGTGTCAAAAATTTCTCATTTAAAAACGAAAAACTTTTAGTTTTATCTCTGATTCCACCCCCGCGTGTCAAAATTTCTCATTTGAAAAAATTTTTTAATTCTCTCTAATTCCCTCCCCATTTTTGAAAGTTTCTCATTTAAAAACGAAAAACTTTTAGTTTTTTTCTATTTCTTCCCCCCCCCGTTGTTAACGCTTCCTATTTGAATAAAATCATAACTTACTTTCATAATTTACTTTAAAAATTTAAATGCATTCTTCGACTTCTATAAATGTGATAATTTTGTATGCATTTTGTTATTGTAAATATAATATTCGTTTATATATATGTAATGTTGTTAATGCTGTTTATAAAATGAACGCGTAAAATAAAATACATTTGAATATAAATAATAAAAATATATAGCTAGAAACTTTTTTGTAATATGGATAATATTATATCATATATTTTATTATAATGAAAATTCAACACTATACATTTTATCGCACACTATTGGAAATAGTTTTCGTATATGATAATAAAATTTATGTTTATAAATAAATGGTAAACATCTTTAACTTTGAAACGTATTTGTGACTTGTACAAAAAATCATGTAAAAAAGGTAAATTGTCTTCAATCCATAACTTATTTAGAAACAGATTACGCACTGCAGTTTATTATTTTTGATAAATGTTTACGGTTTGAGCTTTTGAAATGTTTACTGAAGAGAATAAATTTTATAATGAAAAATTGTATTCATTCTTGTATATATATTTTAGTTTGGAACTATAGCAACACAAGAATAAACTTGTAAAAGATGAAACAGCTGAGAAATTGGTGTAAAATTTTTTTTTAAAAACACTTTAGTTTTTCGAAAATATTAGATGTATTTATCTATAAATGCATTCTAATTAATTTGTATTCGCGAAATAGTCATAGATGTACCTATAGAGAAAAGTCGAAAAAAAGTTAGCGTTTGCTTGCATATTAGAGTGTCAAGGAGACAGAAATACATCGTTAAAAAGAATTACTCTTTTAATTTCATTTTTGTCAATTTTATGAATTGATAAGCACATTCGAATAGAAATTTAATTTTGCGTAACATTAAAATATATTTTTATTTGATAAAATTTTAAACGAATCGCGAATAAATTAAAAGATGTGATAAAAATAGTTAAAAATTTTGTTAAAGAGATTTTTTCATCGTTTCAATTGTGAGGCCCTTTGATGTTCAGATGTAACAGAAAAGTTAAGTTCAAGTCAGAAAAGAATCGATAAAGATGAGTCGAAAAAAATAGTTTTTTTTTGACAGATTTGATTAAGAAGATATATAGATTAAGTTTATTAAGTTTCTAAAATTCTTGAAGGAATTAAAGCAGTTATAGTGGCTATGAATGAAGTATAAACAAAATAATTTTTTTATTACCACAATTGTTTTTATTAAACTATAAATATATGTATTATATAGTGATATAGCATATGTTTTAGATTTAGGAATTTTATTTTAATACTGGTGTTTTAAAAAAACTCCTTACAAATTTGAAAACAGCTCCTCTACATTTTTTAACATGTATGGAAAACCTATAATTAAAAGGATTTTTTCGTAGTCTAAAAATTAAGATTGTTCAAAAATGGCGTAAGATATTTAAGAAAAATTACCGTAGTTGTAAAGATATGCACTTTAACACGCAAATTACAAATTTTAATAATTAATTATGCTTCCCCTATTAAAAAAATTGTACAATATTTTCTTCTTAGTAAAGTTTGAAAATTTGATACGCTTTTAAAGACAATATAAGAATTATGCAACGGGTGAAATATTTTTACAGACAATATGAAATACACTGTTTTGAGTAGAACGCGTTTAAAGATTTTAAAACTAAATAAGTTTATGTAGTCTACTGCACTATGGTTTTAAATATATCACTTTCGAATTTTGTGATAATCTAGCCGATGAATTTGACTTCTTTTTGTGACATCCGTAAGTTAACGCTTGACCTGTTTCGCTAACAATTCATCATCTTATTCATAATAGCTATAATCCAATATAAACTCTCAGTTCAACGAATTTTATATTATTAAAAGATTCTACCATTAAAAGTGGAAACTGCAATATTTAACACGTATATGCCGCGTTGTTTTTTCGATTAAGGAATTTTTGCACTCCTTTTCTCAGATTTTCACGGTCAGGTCTCGCAGCCTTACAAGCAGCGATCAAAGTTTTTTTCGCAAATATTCTCAAAGACGTCTGCAGGTTTAGCCTGCGGCTGTGTGTGCGTGCATTGCGATCCAACACAGGCGAACGCTTTACGCGCTCTCGGTGTGTAATTGTTGTGACGAAATGTTGTTCAAGTGTTGTTATTCAATTGCCCCAACAAGTTGCGACGACTGAAAGATCTCGCGAACAAAACCTATTAAATTAAATACTTTTTTCTCTCCCATTAACACGAGTATCAATGCCACCTGTCGTTTATTTATAAAACTTATTATTAAATAATAAATTATTAATTACAGACAATATTAAAATCAGTTTAAAATATGTGCAAATAATACAATGAGATACGTGCACAATAATTGCTTAATATTTAGGCCACTGTTTTAGAAAGAAACTCTTTTTATATAAATCTGATTAGCGTTTACTAAGGTGTTACGAATATTTCGAAAATTTACATTTTAAAATGTCTAAAAATATTTCGAGAGTTTAAATTTAAATGACCTTTTGAAAGTGAAAGTAAATATTTTTTAATTTTTAATTAATTCAAGTGCTTGGCTATTGTAATATTATTTAATGAAAAATGACAAGTATATAAAGTTGAAGTTGGGAATGAAAGCCAAAAGAAATTTTTCATAAATGAATTCGAGAAATAGCGGATTTGAAGAAATAATAAAGGTGCAATTGCTTGGTTGGGGAATAAATCCGATTGGTACGAAAACAATAATTGAGGTGCTTACTTTAAGAGAAACAGGTAAATAACTAGCGAGAAATTCCAGAAGTTGAGGCAATTCACAAACTGCGAGTAGTCGAAAGTTCCGCCCCTGTTGCAGCACTTTGAAGCACTCCATACTGAAATTAAAGGAAACATTTATTTAGTTTTATAAGACGTGCGATGAGATAAATTTTGGACTATTTATAAATTGTCTGGTTTCGTTTAGCATTGACAGTTCAATATTATGTGTTGAGCTCAAATTGGAATAATTTCTCTACATATCTTAGTTATTTCAGAATTATTGTGGAGTAATTATGCAAACTAGAGAGTTTAAAAATTATTTCTATACTTGGTCATTTTTTCAAGATACTAGAAGTCTGTTATAAGTTATATGATATTTTTAAATTATTTTTAGGTCAGAATATTGTTTTAAAGGCTATTTTGTTTCTTTTAAACACAAACTTTTCTACCTTAGCAGTAAGTCTATTCACTTTGTTTTGAAAAAATTAATGGATTTTCAATAATGAAAGTTATGGAAATTTTAATTTAATGTACGACGCAATACTTAATGTTAATTTTGTATTAAAATCTTTTGTATGTACAAGTTGATTTTCTTTATACTACTGATATTAGTATAAATTTTATTTTAACAAAACTTGTAAATTAACAACTATATTTTTCAATTTTCAAACAAAAAACATAAATCGAAAAGTTCCTTAATTTTTTCTTATAAATCTTTTTATTGTATTACGGATCAATATGATTTCTTTTATGAAGTGCATTTTTCTATTAAGAATGGTCGAATTACTTAGATTAATCTTTCCAATTCTCTATGGTTATACAATAAGAGAAATGTAAAATTATGAGACGCAATTCTATGGTATACCTTGTATTATATATTGTATATCGAATAATTTATTATCTGATAAAAATATCTATTAAAATATTTTGCTTTCTTAATAAGTTTCAAATAAGTAAATTATCATGATAATAATTTAAACGAACACTTACCTTAAAATTTAAATTTTGCTTTAATTTATATTGTTCTCTATTAAAAAATTAATACTTTTTAGTTGAAATGGTGGATTATTTATCTAATTCTGTTATATTTTTGGCAGCTTGTATATTATTTAATACACATAAAAGTTACAAAAACACCAATACATTATTGAAATATGTCCTACTGTACTTTTCTGAAATTAATTTTCTATGATCATAATATTTAATAATTATTATAATATTGACCATTTAAAAAAAAACTTAAAAATACATTTGCAATAATTTTTAACTTCATATGATAAAATATATGATTATTATTAATATTATTATTACAAAATTATAAGTTTAAAATAAACATCGGAAATATTAGAAAATTTTATGACTTTTATAGTGTTCGACGGGAAAAAAAGTTTTTGTGTAAATACATTTTTCAGAAATTTTTTAGGCTGAATTATTTATTGTACAATTTGACATTTTTTTAATTTAAACAATAAATTTTTGCCTTACATTATTAAGTAATAGATAATCGAGTATTTTAATATCTAATAAAATAATACATAACATAAAATATTATAAAATTTTCAATTGTGTATTACTTTTAATTATATATTTAAAATATATACTGAAACACATCAAATATATATATAATTTTCTATACAAATTAAAAATTAAATTTGTAACTTTTTATTACCAAAAATCTAAATCATTAAATTACTAACTTATACAATTGTTAAATTAGTAGTTTTAATCTGATAAAAGAAAATGTAAGTTTAATATGTTTTGATGATACTTTAATCATATTAAAGTTAATCATATAAAAACTAAAAGATTCTTTTGTATCTCAACTCATAAAAATGAAAACAATATTTCTATTCTAATTTTTTTATAATTTTTTTAAACACTCGCGAAACTTAGATTTTAAAAATATATTATATAACTATGTAAATTGAAAATAATATAGACTCAGAATACGAGTTATGAGCAGAGAAGTAAAACTATTTTGATAATATTTTTTTTAAATTATAAATGATTAATAATAATCTAGTTTGATATAAAAACAGTATCAATTTTTTTTAAAATAATTTTTTAATATTTTTAAAACGAGAGTAAATTTAATCTTAAAAGTTTACTTTGAATTTATTTGTTCTTATTTTTAATTTGAAAGTTACATTAAAAACTCATATGTTTATTTATTTAAAATCATAATTTGATTTGAAATGTACGAATAAGTGATATAAAATAAGAATGTTATTTGTGCGTATTTCTTATTGATATTTACAGCGTCAATACCAAAACTTATTTATTTTTCAATTCTATAAATAATTTATTTTTCCAATTTTTACTTTGGTTTATTACTTTATAACAGACTGTGTGACTTCATCGTCGAGTGAAATATAAAAATATCGTTGAAAGATGTATTTTATGCAAATCAGTTAATGCTATTTCAATCTAGTGCATCAAGAGCTATTGAGTCAACATTTTTTTATAATTTAATCGATGTATTTGTTAAAAACAGACCAGCTTTCGAATCGATGTTAATAATAAGATATAGGATGCAAATTTCAAAATTTTTGCCTGATATAGATTGTGCACTAATATTCTAATTTCACTGGTGAATCGCTAAAACAATGGTAACTATCTAAATTTATTGTGTAGCTTTACAAAGTTTTTTAAACTTAGCATCATAAACAAACTTCGCTGTTCAATCAAACAATATTTTAAACATTCCTATGTTAATTTTATGGAAAACGACTAAGAATGGAACATTATTATTGCTTTTATAAAAAAATAAGATTCTAACACAAGAAATAGAAATACGAAATAAAAAAATTCCTTATTCTGATTTTTGACAATATCGCCGGCTATTTTGGACTGGAACATATTTCCAAACGAATGTTCGAAAACTGTTGCTCTGTTCGCTCAATATTCCGACATACTTTTTGGAGATTCTTTCGCGTCGGTTTTAAGTAGAAAGTGCGTGTCGGTCAGCCGGCGTCGGGCATTCGGCACTGATACTACTGTAATGGTTACTCGAGGAGCAGGCGCCGATGGCTGAACGAGTAGAGGCTGGGGAGGAGCACAAAAGACAGTTCGCAAAAAGCTTGGACTCGGTCCCCGAATTGAAATTATGCGCTGAGTTCAACAGCAGTGACAGCAACGCCGGTGTCAGGGTACAGAAGCTATCAAGTGTAGCGTCTTCTCGTCGTCATAAGGGACAAAGCCCTGGAAAGCACGAGTGGCGTCATCGAATCGGGATTTAACGCGTTTACCAACAATAAACGAAGGAGGGGTCTATCTCCCTCCGCCCTTCCAAACTCATCAAATACACAATACTTTCCGCACACATTGTGCGAATTCCAGTGTATTTTAGTGTATGGAAGCATATATAAATGTGTTCTTGATAATCATATTTCTCTTCGAATATTAGCTTTTTTAAATTAATTACTTATTGATTTTCTCTACGCATCTCAGCATCTCTTGCATCCATTTGAAAAACTGCGCTTTTACTTTAATTTTTATCTATTGTATTTTTGTGTTGTCTCATCGTTGTGTTTTGTGTATTAATTCTTCATTGTGTAGTTTTTTCGAAGTTTACTATCTAGAAGCTTTTTTAGTCGAATACGTGAATATTTTTCACGTTTCGACGTTTCTTTCCTCAATTTGGTCTGGTGTTAGCATCTTTGTTTTACACGTTTGCTATTATCGGTACTCTGAGTTTTATCTTTTCTGTAGTATACAAATGCCTATCCTCACAGTCACTGCGATGAGTGTACGTATGTATTCGGATGAATACGTTAACATAAAAAATATTAGTAGCAGTGACAATAAGTCTGCGAACGACCTGAAGTGAGATTTTCGAGATTAATTATTTGCTAGTTTTTGTCGAAGATCATGTTTTGAATTGTACTTCTAGAGAATCAGCATTCGATTAATATTTGTAGAAGTTCTTTATTTTATTATATTTGTTCCACGAAAGTTCCACCGCTTCTGATATAGTGATACCTGCTATTTCACCGATATATTTTCGCTTTTTGCTGTCACTCTTGACATAGTGGTTTCGATTTAAAATTTGTAGTTACGCAATGTGTAATTTGTTGAGTAAGTATGATCTCTCGCGAAGAATCATCTACAAAAGAGATGGCTTAGAAAAAAGTAAAGCCGGAAAACGGCAACAAATGAAACATCTTTATTTTGCAATGCTTTGAAAAACAGAAATGAAAGCAGAAAAGAACTCAAAGTAACTTTCTCTACGCCTTCTCATGTCCTCCTAGTACAAGTTCCTGTTTTGAACTCGACTTTCAACAGAAAAATTGTGTTGCTACTCGTATTAAACGATAGTTTTTTTTATTTTAATTATACTTAAAAAGTAGTTCCTCATAATGCGTTCTGTTTAAGATTTGAAAATCATTTATCGATATCCACAAAAATGCAGCAACGTTTGCTTTTTCACGCTAAAAAATCACCGAAAGATTCTTATTAAAAATGCTTGACGAAATCAAAATAAGCGAATGTTTAATTTTTTATGTTTCAGATATGCATAATTCACCTTACTCGAGAATTATATAGTTTTATCATCTCACTTGAAAATTCATTCAGAGCAATGTTATTAAATACATATCTTTAAATTAAATTTATATTTTAAGAATACTACTGTTTTATAAATCGTGTTGCGCGAATCAACCGACATTTGTGTGACGTTTTGAAAAAAATATGTATAAAATTATATATAAACCTGAATAACTATGGCTAATGGCAAAGATAATAAGATTGTGACAGATATTCTTTTTTACTAGCTTTTATAGAGTTTTAAATAAAATCTATTGCATATAGTATAAAGAAGTGTTTTTAGTAAATTTTACATCTCCCATGTATTCCACTGTTTGTAATATCTTAACTGCTGCCTTGTAATTATTATTCATTGTATTAAAAAACTTTTTATTCAAAATTATAAGTATTAGAAAAATGTATTTTGTTTTTTATTAATTTCTTATACTTTATTCACATCATGAAATTATTTTTTTAACTAATGCTGTTACATTTGGCAAGTTATTTTTTAGGTCTAAACTTGTGAAATTTTTTAAATATTTTCAGCTCGTTACCATTTATTTTTTGATTACCAGCTATGTTTGTTATTTAAAGTAATTTTTTTCTTTTTTCAAGTTACACGCGACACAATGCTGCATTTCATTGTATTGGAAATTTAATTTATTTAAGGTTGAGAACAGACTGCCTCATTTGTATAGATTTAAAAACCCCGATACAACTTTTCAATTCATCTTTCCAAGTATAGTTTATTTTTTTCCTAGATCGAGGGTAAAATTATTTTTATTTTTTAAAACATTAAGAATTTCAAAATACGTTCATTTATTCGACCAAAGTTACAATATTATTATAAAATTACCGAAAAAGTCCTTAAAAGAAAGAAAACTGCTTTTTTCTCTTTGATTTAAAGGAACATAAATATGCACTACTTTAATCAAGGATTTTCTGAGTACAGGCAGAATTTGAGTTGTGTATATTTATTTAGGCTTTTTAATGGTATAAATATATATATACACACACACATTTATACGAATATAATAAAAAAGAAAGTTGAAATTTATCTAGAATGATTGTATAATTAATAAATATCACCGCCACAAGAGCAGACAATATGGAATTTATGTAAGATTTAGTTTTATAAAGGTAAAATCAGTTTCTGGAGCAAATTAAATTATAATTATAACAAATAAAATATTTTTTAATAACATTTCTGTTATTAATTTAAACATGAAACGTAACAGATATTTATCGAATTATGTATAAATTTTATAATAATTTCTATAAGCTATTGTGGATTTACATCGGAGATAATCTACGATCTGACAAGGTTTTTAATGTGTCTGTGTGGAAGCCCAATAATCTATTATAACGTACTAATAATACTAATTTAGGATAAAATTTCGATTCGTAATTATCACATTTACAAATCAATACAAGTGAATTTCTGTCTGCTATATGTATAATAATTTGTTGAACAAAAAATGTAAATGTATACACAATAGTTAGACTCTGTTTATTACAATAGTATTACGCATTCTATATATTTTATTTTATAATGAAAAAAGTGAATGTACATTTATATATATATTCATATATCAAAGTAATAATAAATTACTAAAATGTGACATCATGAATAATTATTATCTTAATTTTCGTTAAAAACGAATTTGGAACGTTGGCCAAATTATAATTAATGTATGTAAAAGTTAATAGCTAAACCTTTTTAACTTCTTATTCATTTAAGGAACGAGTATATATAAAGAGTTTATTTACATTATATCGAATCTAAATGTATTAATAGCAATTTAATTTATTTGCTCTGCGGAAAAGCCTTTTTAAAAATTGCAACGTAAGTTCAAAGTGCTTAAGGAATGGAAGGAAAATATACGCGCACGCGTGTTTGTGGGTTTTTACTTAAGGTACATTAACCGAAACAACTACTGAAAAACTACGTGAAATCGAATAGGAATTAAAACTGTGTAAATTATTAATGTTATTATGTCGTAAGGGAAAAATTTTAGTTAAAATGGAGAAAAGTTTAAAGTGAAAATAGATTAGCGTTAGAAATGATTGAAAAACACGAGTATCGAACATCTACGAACATCAGCCCCACCCTAAAAAGCGAGTACACAATACGCGAAATTCTCGGAATGAACATTTGGGCCCAAAAATCGAGTACCTGCGGTCGGCGCTATGGGGCCATTTGGGCCATTCTGCCGGTATCCTTCGCCGGAGGAGGACGTGAGGGGGGTGGGGCGGAGAGTCTCAAACCGGTACTCGCCAGTTTGTTTGGTTGATTAAACTAAATTTGTTTATTTTTTTATATTCAAAATGGCTACCGGCGGAACCGACCAAGACCAAGACATGACCGACGAACTGCCGGAATTTTTTGACACGCCGATAGACGACGACTTGAACGTCTCGCTGGAAATGCGCTCGGACAGCGACGACGACGACGACGACGACGACGCTCCGATAAATAATATACAACAAAATTTGAATACGCGATCGCGTCAAACCTTACAGACGTTTTCGCTAACATAGTTCAGAAGACTTTAAACCGACCAAAGCACAAAAACTAGCAGTGCTGCTTAATTGGTAAGTATGTGTATGTTAATTTATATTGTTATTTTTATTTGTAAATACATAATGTTTTTTAAAGTTGAAAATAAAGTGTATAAAAATATAAAAATTTGTATTTATTTCAATGCACCTTGTCCTCTTTCCCATCCTACTACTTCCTGCCCTTCAACAAATCATGCCAAAACAAACCAATTTTTTTCTTCTTTCTAATGCAACTCCCATCTCCTCCTAAAACTTCTTTGCAAAACCAAGAAATTCCTCCATTCCTCTCCCCCCTTTTCTCAACTTCTTGTTGGAAATCTGAAAAATTACATTTTCTCCCTCACTCAATCCCTGTTACAAAAACTTCTAACTTGAAAATAAAAAATTGCATTATTTCTCTGATGGTCCCCCCCTTCTTTCTAATAAATTTCTCATTAAAAAACTAAATTTTTTTAGTTTTTTCTCTGATTCCTCCCCCCCCCCGTGTCAAAAATTTCTCATTTAAAAACGAAAAACTTTTGGTTTTATCTCTGATCCCCCCTCCGCGTGTCAAAATTTCTCATTTGAAAACGAAAAACTTTTAGTTTTATTTTTATTCCCCCCCCCGCCGCGTGTCAACAATTTCTCATTTGAAAAAATTTTATAATTCTCTTTAATTCCCTCCCCCCTTTGAACATTTCTCATTTAAAAACGAAAAACTTTTAGTTTTATCTCTGATCCCCCCCCCCCGCCGCGTGTCAAAATTCTCATTTGAAAACGAAAAACTTTTAGTTTTTCTCTGATTCCCCCCCCCCCCCCGCGTGTCAAAAATTTCTTATTTGAAAATAATTTTTTATTCTCTCTGAATCTTCTCACCCGTTTTGAAATATTCTCAATAAAAAAAATTTTTTATTATAACCTCTCCACCCCCACCATTTGGGATTTTTTTATTCTTTCTGATTCTCCCCCACCCTTTTTTACACATTTCTTATTTAAAAACGAAAAAGTTTTAGTTTTTTTTCTGATTCTTCACCCCCCGCCGTTTTCAAAATTTCTTATTTAAAACAATTTTTTTTTTGTTTCCTTTCACCAACACGCTGTTTAGAATTTTTTTTTCAATAAAAAAAAAATTTTTATTCTCTCTGATTCTCCGCCCCACCTTTTTGAAAATTTCTCATTAAAAACGAAAAATTTTTAGTTTTTTCTGTGATTTGTATGTTTTATTAAAAATAATTATATTATGGAATCACATTAATTTTATTTGATTGCAACGTTTGATTATTTTTGTTTTCAATTCAGGGTGACTAACTTAATATGAAGATTCAATATTTTTTACGTAAATCTAAAATTTAATTGGAAAATAAAACGAGAATATGCTTAATTCAATTCTGAACTGGGGATAGAAGTTTCAACTATTTCAGTAACCATAAATTATTTTTATGCTCACATTTATATATAAATATGTATATATATATTATAAGTAAACAACAATATGAGAATACATATATTTATATGTATATAACCTATTTGTACATATATAACCAGAAAATGATAAGTTTAATATACAAAAGTAGAGCAGTAATAAGTATAAATAAACGAAGTTATATGCCTGTATAACTTCGAATATTACTTGGAAACTTCAACTTTGAATAGATAAAATATAATATTTAATTTGTTATATATTTAATATTTAATAATACTTAATTTGCATTAACAATTATTTAATATAGACTTGAAAACAGAACTAATATATGTAATCGTGAATAAGAAACTGAATGCATGTGTTGACATATATTAAAGGTAAAATTGAAAAATTCCAAATCATAGCAAAGGTCTCGAGTAAAGATGAAGAAATGCACTCGTATATTAATACGAGTTAGCAACATCGCGCGCGAGTGTGTGTGTGCATGCGTGTGAATGCTTAAACAAACGTGCCTTGCCAAAGCCGAATAATCCATTAATCTGTTTTAAATTTTTTATTTTAGAACTTTAAAAAATGTATACAGATGAAAATGTCTAAGATGATGAGAATTTTTTCCTATAATATATTCATTAATATAATATATAATACATGTAAATGTTAATATTATTTATACGTGTATTATATAATACATATATATATGTGTGTGTGTGTGTGTGTGTATATAATACAATAAAGTACATATACATATACAATAAATATAAAAATATCAAAGAAAATAATTTCAATTTATCTGAACCAAACGTTATGATCAGCCTCTTTATTAAATACAAACATGGCTGCATCTTTATACAGAAATATGTGCAGCAAAATTATATTAAATACAACGTTTGATTGAAAAGATATATTTTCTAAAATGAAACATTATAACTATTATTTTTTGTCTATTGGATTTTTATGTAATTTAAAACGATATTGTGATCATTTCAACACACACGCACACACAATATTTATTACGTACAATGTTTATTCAGTATGGAATTCTGGTTAAACGTGAACAAACACCCAGATGAGAGATTAAGAATGATAAAAAATTATACTATTGTCAGTTAAAAACCTTAATTAGAAATATAGAAATATTTTATGACAGCTATGGAGATATGCATTTTATTATTGTAGCATTCGGTGAAGATTTTATTTATTAAGCATTTAAACTCATTTTATATAACATGTATTAGATATAATTATTATACTTTAAATATAGTTTCGAATTAAAGAATTAAATATTAAATTTTAAATAGATACCTTTATTTTAATGTGGTACTTAAGTAAATAGAATATTAGCGTTAAAAATAAAAAAAACCAAACTTTTCTATATTATTTAATGTTTATAAGTATACGAAAAAAAATAAATAATTATTAAAATTAAATTATCTTAGTACGATTAAGTCAAGAAATATATGAAAATTTATTTAATTAAAATCATGCAAAAACAAACATTTAAATCTAATTATAATATAAATTTGTGTATATAATTATTTCCTTGCGAAATTTATAAAAATTCCAAAAATGTTTATCCCACGTGTAATTTTCTAACATTTATTTTGTTATTGTTATTTTAAATAAATACAATTAGCTATAAGAAGTTTAAATAATACTATGAGTAAATAATTATTATTTTGGTTGAATGTAATAATTAAACTTTAAGTAAAAAATTAATAAGAAATCGGTTCTTTTTATGCATAAACACCAACAATGCAACTTCAATTATTTTGATAAAATGTGATTTTTCATTACTGGAAAGATGAAATTATAAAAAAATCATTATTAAGATAAATTATCTAAATTTGAAGAGATAAGCAATTTATAAATATGAAATAAAATTGTTAATTATACGTTAAATTAACATTTACAGTAATAGAATTAATTGCATAAATTCACTTTGTAGTTGCAATATAAAAGACGTTTAAACAACTTATTAGGAAGGAGGTAATAATTTATTCATTCCGAAAATTGTGACAATCTTGAGTATTTATTTTCTTAATTTTTGTTAAAAAACAATAAAGTTAATAGCTAAATCTTTTTAACTTTTATTCATTTAAGGAACGAGTATATATAAAGAGTTTATTTACATTATATCGAATCTAAATGTATTAATAGCAATTTAATTTATTTGCTCTGCGGAAAAGCCTTTTTAAAAAATTGCAACGTAGTTCAAAGTGCTTAAGGAATGGAAGGAAAATATACGCGCACGCGTGTTTGTGGGTTTTTACTTAAGTTACATTAACCGAAACAACTACTAGAAAAACGACGTGAAATCGAATAGGAATTAAAACTGTGTAAATTATTAATGTTATTATGTCGTAAGGGAAAAATTTTAGTTAAAATGGAGAAAAGTTTAAAGTGAAAATAGATTAGCGTTAGAAATGATTGAAAAACACGAGTATCGAACATCTACGAACATCAGCCCCACCCTAAAAAGCGAGTACACAAATACGCGAAATTCTCGGAATGAACATTTGGGCCCAAAATCGAGTACCTGCGGTCGGCGCTACTGGGCCATTTGGGCCATTCTGCCGGTATCCTTCGCCGGAGGAGGACGTGAGGGGGGTGGGGCGGAGAGTCTCAAACCGGTACTCGCCAGTTTGTTTGGTTGATTAAACTAAATTTGTTTATTTTTTTTATATTCAAAAATGGCTACCGGCGGAACCGACCAAGACCAAGACATGACCGACGAACTGCCGGAATTTTTTGACACGCCGATAGACGACGACTTGAACGTCTCGCTGGAAATGCGCTCGGACAGCGACGACGACGACGACGACGACGGACGCTCCGATAAATAATATACAACAAATTTGAATACGCGATCGCGTCAAACCTTACAGGACGTTTCGCTAACATAGTTCAGAGACTTTAACCGACCAAAGCACAAAAACTAGCAGTGCTGCTTAATTGGTAAGTATGTGTATGTTAATTTATATTGTTATTTTTATTTGTAAATACATAATGTTTTTTAAAGTTGAAAATAAAGTGTATAAAAATATAAAAATTTGTATTTATTTCAATGCACCTTGTCCTCTTTCCCATCCTACTACTTCCTGCCCTTCAACAAATCATGCCAAAACAAACCAATTTTTTTCTTCTTTCTAATGCAACTCCCATCTCCTCCTAAAACTTCTTTGCAAAACCAAGAAATTCCTCCATTCCTCTCCCCCCTTTTCTCAACTTCTTGTTGGAAATCTGAAAAATTACATTTTCTCCCTCACTCAATCCCTGTTACAAAAACTTCTAACTTGAAAATAAAAAATTGCATTATTTCTCTGATTGTCCCCCCCTTCTTTCTCAAAATTTCTCATTAAAAAACTAAATTTTTTTAGTTTTTTCTCTGATTCACCCCCCCCTCCTTTTTGAACATTTCTCACATAAGAACTAAATTTTTTTACTTTTTTCTCTGATTCCTCCCCCCCCCGTGTCAAAAATTTCTCATTTAAAAACGAAAAACTTTTAGTTTTATCTCTGATTCCCCCCCCCCCGTGTGTCAAAAATTTCTCATTTGAAAGCGAAAAACTTTTAGTTTTATCTCTGATTCCCCGCCACCGCGTTTCAAAAATTTCTCATTTGAACAAAATTTTTAATTCTCTCTAATTCCCTCCCCCTTTTTGAAATTTCTCATTTAAAAACGAAAAACTTTTAGTTTTTTTCTATTTCTTCTCCCCCCCCCTTTTTCAACTTCTTGTTGGAAATCTGAAAAATTACATTTTCTCCCTCACTCAATCCCTGTTACAAAAACTTCTAACTTGAAAATAAAAAATTGCATTATTTCTCTGATGGTCCCCCCCTTCTTTCTAATAAATTTCTCATTAAAAGAACTAAATTTTTTTAGTTTTTTCTCTGATTCCCCCCCCCCCCGTGTCAAAAATTTCTCATTTAAAAACGAAAAACTTTTAGTTTTATCTCTGATTCCCCCCCCGCGTGTCAAAAATTTCTCATTTGAAAACGAAAAACTTTTAGTTTTATCTCTGATTCCCCCCCACCGGTGTCAAAAATTTCTCATTTAAAAAAAAAACCTTTTTATTCCTCCCCCGTGAAAATTTCTCATTTAAAAACGAAAAACTTTTTTTTTCTCTGTTTTGTCAAAAATTTCTCATTTAAAAAAAAATTTTATTTTTTTCCCCCCCCCCGTGTCAAAAATTTCTCATTTAAAAACGAAAAACTTTTGGTTTTATCTCTGATCCCCCCTCCGCGTGTCAAAATTTCTCATTTGAAAACGAAAAACTTTTAGTTTTATTATTCCCCCCCCCCCGCGTGTCAAAAATTTCTCATTTGAAAAAATTTTATAATTCTCTTTAATTCCCTCCCCCCGTGTCAAAAATTTCTCATTTAAAAACGAAAAACTTTTAGTTTTATCTCTGATTCCACCCCCGCGTGTCAAAATTTCTCATTTGAAAAAATTTTTTAATTCTCTCTAATTCCCTCCCCATTTTTGAAAGTTTCTCATTTAAAAACGAAAAACTTTTAGTTTTTTTCTATTTCTTCCCCCCCCCGTTGTTAACGCTTCCTATTTGAATAAAATCATAACTTACTTTCATAATTTACTTTAAAAATTTAAATGCATTCTTCGACTTCTATAAATGTGATAATTTTGTATGCATTTTGTTATTGTAAATATAATATTCGTTTATATATATGTAATGTTGTTAATGCTGTTTATAAAATGAACGCGTAAAATAAAATACATTTGAATATAAATAATAAAAATATATAGCTAGAAACTTTTTTGTAATATGGATAATATTATATCATATATTTTGTTATAATGAAAATTCAACACTATACATTTTATCGCACACTATTGGAACTAGTTTTCGTATATGATAATTAAATTTATGTTTATAAATAAATGGTAAACATCTTTAACTTTGAAACGTATTTGTGACTTGTACAAAAAATCATGTAAAAAAGGTAAATTGTCTTCAATCCATAACTTATTTAGAAACAGATTACGCACTGCAGTTTATTATTTTTGATAAATTTTTACGGTTTGAGCTTTTGAAATGTTTACTGAAGAGAAAAAGTTAAAAGTGAAAATAGATTAGCGTTAGAAATGATTGAAAAACACGAGTATCGAACATCTACGAACATCAGCCCCACCCTAAAAAGCGAGTACACAAATACGCGAAATTCTCGGAATGACATTTGGGCCCAAATCGAGTACCTGCGGTCGGCGCTACTGGCCATTTGGGGCCATTCTGCCGGTATCCTTCGCCGGAGGAGGTCGTGAGGGGGGTGGGGCGAGAGTCTCAAACCGGTACTCGCCAGTTTGTTTGGTTGATTAAACTAAATTTGTTTATTTTTTTTTATATTCAAAATGGCTACCCGGCGGAACCGACCAAGACCAAGACATGACCGACGAACTGCCGGAATTTTTTGACACGCCGATAGACGACGACTTGAACGTCCTCGCTGGAAATGCGCTCGGACAGCGACGACGACGACGACGACGACGACGCTCCGATAAATAATATACAACAAAAATTTGAATACGCGATCGCGTCAAACCTTACAGGACGTTTTCGCTAACATTGTTCAGAAGACTTTAACCGACCAAAGCACAAAAACTAGCAGTGCTGCTTAATTGGTTAAGTATGTGTATGTTAATTTATATTGTTATTTTATTTGTAAATACAAATGTTTTTAAAGTTGAAAATAAAGTGTATAAAAAATATAAAAATTTGTATTTATTTCAATGCACCTGTCCTCTTTCCCATCCTACTACTTCCTGCCCGTCAACAATCATGCCTTCTAAGACTTCTCCTAAAACTTCTTTGCAAAACCAGAAATTCCTCCATTCCTCTCCCCCCATGTCCCCATTGAGAAACGAAAAACTTTTAGTTTTATCTCTGATTCCCCCCCCGCGTGACCAAAATTTTATAATCTCTCTCTAATTCCCCTCCCCCCTTTTGAACATTTCTCATTGAAAAAAGTTTTTTAATTCTCGCCAATTCTCCCCCCATTGAAAATTTCTCAATTAAAAACGAAAAAACTTTAGTTTTATCTCTGATTCCACCCCCCCCCGCGTGACCAAAATTTTGAATAGATTCTCTCCTTCCTCTCCCCCCTTTTCTCAACTTCTTGTTGGAAATCTGAAAAATTACATTTTCTCCCTCACTCAATCCCTGTTACAAAAACTTCTAACTTGAAAATAAAAAATTGCATTATTTCTCTGATGGTCCCCCCCTTCTTTCTAATAAATTTCTCATTAAAAAACTAAATTTTTTTAGTTTTTTCTCTGATTTTGTTTTATTCTCTGATTCCCCCCCCCCGTGTCAAAAATTTCTCATTTAAAAACGAAAAACTTTTAGTTTTATCTCTGATCCCCCCCCGCGTGTCAAAAATTTCTCATTTGAAAACGAAAAACTTTTAGTTTTATCTCTGATTCCCCCCCCCGCGTGTCAAAAATTTCTCATTTGAAAAAATTTTTTTTTCTCTGTTTCCCCCCCCCCGTGTCAAAATTTCTCATTTGAAAACGAAAAACTTTTAGTTTTATTCCCCCCCCCCCGTGTCAAAAATTTCTCATTTAAAAACGAAAAACTTTTAGTTTTATCTCTGATTCCCCCCCCCCGTGTCAAAAATTTCTCATTTAAAAACGAAAAACTTTTAGTTTTATCTCTGATTCCACCCCCGCGTGTCAAAATTTCTCATTTGAAAAAATTTTTTAATTCTCTCTAATTCCCTCCCCATTTTTGAAAGTTTCTCATTTAAAAACGAAAAACTTTTAGTTTTTTTCTATTTCTTCCCCCCCCCGTTGTTAACGCTTCCTATTTGAATAAAATCATAACTTACTTTCATAATTTACTTTAAAAATTTAAATGCATTCTTCGACTTCTATAAATGTGATAATTTTGTATGCATTTTGTTATTGTAAATATAATATTCGTTTATATATATGTAATGTTGTTAATGCTGTTTATAAAATGAACGCGTAAAATAAAATACATTTGAATATAAATAATAAAAATATATAGCTAGAAACTTTTTTGTAATATGGATAATATTATATCATATATTTTATTATAATGAAAATTCAACACTATACATTTTATCGCACACTATTGGAAATAGTTTTCGTATATGATAATAAAATTTATGTTTATAATAAATGGTAAACATCTTTAACTTTGAAACGTATTTGTGACTTGTACAAAAATCATGTAAAAAAGGTAAATTGTCTTCAATCCATAACTTATTTAGAAACAGATTACGCACTGCAGTTTATTATTTTTGATAAATGTTTACGGTTTGAGCTTTTGAAATGTTTACTGAAGAGAATAAATTTTATAATGAAAAATTGTATTCATTCTTGTATATATATTTTAGTTTGGAACTATAGCAACACAAGAATAAACTTGTAAAAGATGAAACAGCTGAGAAATTGGTGTAAAATTTTTTTTTAAAAACACTTTAGTTTTTCGAAAATATTAGATGTATTTATCTATAAATGCATTCTAATTAATTTGTATTCGCGAAATAGTCATAGATGTACCTATAGAGAAAAGTCGAAAAAAAGTTAGCGTTTGCTTGCATATTAGAGTGTCAAGGAGACAGAAATACATCGTTAAAAAGAATTACTCTTTTAATTTCATTTTTGTCAATTTTATGAATTGATAAGCACATTCGAATAGAAAATTTATTTTGCTTAAACATTAAAATATATTTTTATTTGATAAAATTTTAAACGAATCGCGAATAAATTAAAAGATGTGATAAAAATAGTTAAAAATTTTGTTAAAGAGATTTTTTCATCGTTTCAATTGTGAGGCCCTTTGATGTTCAGATGTAACAGACTAGTATTCATCTGATTTTAGATAAACACATTTTTTCCTGTTTTTTAATGCAGAATAATCTGTGCTTTAAATTTCGATGTGATCATTCTCTCTTTTATTTAATAAAATATTTAAATGATATTTTTTTGATGATGTTATTTTAGATTTTTCAAATAACTCTTGTAAATTTAAAAAATTAAATATACAAAAGCTTTTATTAGTTCTTATAATTCAAATATTATTTATAATTAAATAATTCTAATCATTATTTAATCGTAATTGATTTTTAATATTCTACAGAAATTCAATAGTTATATTTAAAAAATTAGAAAAGATAAAGAAATTAATTTTAAAAATTTGTTTGTTGAATGTAAAATACTTTAACAGTCCTTTATAATATGTTATAAGCAAAATTATAGTCTACCATAACTGGCATGAGACAATAAGACCAAATTTTAATTTTTTTTTAGTTCAAAATCAGTGAAAAAGATTAATTTATTCAATTTTCAAACCAGTGCGTTAAATAAATTTATAAAATTATATGAAAAGAATAAAAATTGTATTTGCTTTTATAAAATATCAATAAAAGTAATTAATAATTTTACTCTTGATATAAATTAATAATGATTAAATTAAAATAAAGATAAATATCATTTCAATAGACACTTACAAGTGAATCTGAATATTAATTCTGAATATAAATTCTACAAATAATACAACGATCAAAAAACAGAAGATAATGTTTGGATTAAATTCATTGAAAGTTTGAGATCAGTTTGTTATTATTCTGGGTATTTAAATTAAATAAGCTAAGCATATTGCAACTGTTAGTATTGGTAATTCGGCATGTGATTTATAATGCTAATATAGATGCATCATGAATAGGTGCGTTTTGATAACATCAGGAGTCAAAGAAATTTATGAATATGTGATTTATTGAATTAATTACTTTTTACGTAACATGTTTTTGTAATAAGTTAGTTTTTAAATAATTGCTATGTTTCAAAAAAATTGTGTAGATTATGCGTATGCATTGCGTAATTTTATGTTAAAATAAACATTTGATCGCGTAAGTGGCGTAGAGCAAGAAACGAGTGTCACGAAGAAAAAAAGTATGAAGACTAAGGTAGATCACTTGGAAATGAGTTCGTTATGAAAAATCTTGAGTTTGACTCACAATGAATAAAGTCACGTTTCTGCCGTCAAAGTCTTGAGTCTTTTTCCAGAATACCTCAAGGCTTGTAATATGTAGCAATCTAATATGTTTCTTAAATTTCAAAATTCCGTCTCGTTATTCTAAATCAATTAAAATTTTAAATACAAATTGACTTAACTCTTAAAGAAAAATCGAATTTAATTGTTACGAACGAATTTAAATCGATCGGAATACGATTAAAACTCATACGAATAATAAAACTAAAACCTTTATCACGATTAATAGGGATTATTATTTTTTTAAATATGAAAATTAAAACTTCTATAGACTGATTTTCTAGAATTTTAGAGGATTATCTCTGAATTTAAAAACGAAGCTTTCAATCCATGGAAGTTTGTAACTGTAAAAAATAGTTAACAGTGTGATTTAATTCTTATACGTGATCAAACAAGCGAGTAAATTTCTTTACAACTTCGCATCAACTTTTATTTCAGTGAAACTACTTACATCTGTCGCGCAAACATTCTGAACAAACACAGCCAAATACAATTCATAATAGACAAAGAGAAAGGATAATTTTGATAATTGCAACCGTACCTACCTGCGTTTATAAACTTGTTTTGATAAAACATAAAAATCCACTAATTATTTTGCACAAATAGAGTTGCGTATTTTATTTTTATAAGTGCGCCAATTTATTGCACTTCTGTCTGTTTTGCATAAATTCGGATTATTAATAAATACCTATTGTTTCGTTGCAGCTAGTAAGATTAGTAAATCCAAGATTCTTTTTGATTACCGGAACCCTCGGAATTTGCGATATAGAAGATCTCCTTTCTCGCGCAGTCTTCTTCGTTCGTGCGGTTAACGCGCGAGAAAAGCTTCGCAACAAGACTAGCAACGACATTCTGTGCGTCGCCTGAAAACTTAAAACAATTTAGTTCTGCGAAAAGCGCGAAAGAAACCGCGTGTTACGGTGCGGTCGAGTATTTCGACCGCGATTACGCAGCAATTATTGATCGGCCGTCCTCCTGTACACTAGGACGTGAGCAGGGAAGACTACCGAAGTGTTGCACCACAGCAAATCCAGGACTACCAAATTGTTTTCCGTCCCACATCACCCCGTGAATGGCCTCTTCACGTGTATTTAAAATTTTAATTCACTTAAACTTAACGCGCAATTGATCAGTGCATTTGGCTTTATATGTTTTAAAAAGTTTAGCTTCTTTGGAGCGTTGCTGGATTATTATTCGAATCATTCGATTTGTCCGGGCCCTTATCAAAGCTGAATTTCAAAGATCAATTTTTTTTTTTAAATGTACCAATTGTTACTATACTTTTTTAATTTCGAAATTGATACGTAGTTTATATTTGTACAAAATATAGGAGTTTTTCTTTTATAGATTAAGCAATATTAAAGTTTTATGCAATCATCGGAATCATACTTTAAAAAGAGTTTATTTAAATAAATTTTAAGTTAAATCTTTGTCAATATTTCATTTTTTTTTAATGAATTTACAAACATCACTCTGATAAATCTTCGGTACGAGAAAAAATAGTTATTTCAATGCCTTATGATATTTCCTAATCAATATTATTGTGTAAATCTGATATAATACAATTAAAATTTAATTTACAAAATGAAAACTTATCATTGATTTTCGTTTTAACATATAAGATTTAATCGTAAATCTTACGTAAATAGATGATACAATTTTGTAAATTGTTTGGCACAAATTGAAAATTAATTATTATTTTTAATGAAATACAACATCCGTCTTACATAATTTTTTTTATAAGCTGTTTTTTTCTCTTTTAGCAGAATTTGCAAAATCAATAGTATAATTTTATATTTCAATTAATTTATAAACAAGTTTTAGAAGATTGCTTTTCAATTTGTATAATTAAAAATGTTATTTTAAGTATTTCGATGTTGCTTTTAATAAATAATAATAATAATTTCTTAAAATTATTAAATTTTGCACTTAGATAAATTATTCCGATTAATTAAAAAGAATAATATTTATATTTTTTTATTTACAAAAAAATTTTCGAATTGAAAGCAAAAATTATATCTTACTTAAAAACTAATTTTTAAAATAAAAGTATCACAATTAAAATTGCTTTTTACTAGTCATTTATATACCAATTTGTCGTTTCAAATTTTAATAATTAATATAATGTACAATTAGCTTAATTATTGGCATTTATGGCTTTGCATTATAAATTAAAATAGAACATAATTTTTTTAATTTCATACTATTTATAAGTTTTAAAAAAAAAAAAAATTATAAAAAAATTTATGCTTAAAAATATGAGTAATAGAGTCGCTAATATAAATAAACATTGCAAATGCATTTAAAAAAGTATCGCAATATTTATAAATTAATAAAAATAAAGGATTCTGTATGATAAAGTGTTTTTAAAGTTAAAAAAACGTTTCCAACGAGGTTAATGCTACAAGATAACATTTCTTTAAATTTGAAAAAATACATTCAACGAGGTTAAATTTTAACTATTCATATTTATATTAGAGTAGGAAGATAACAGAAACATATATTATTCGAAGATAAACAAACGACTTTCTAAATCTGAACAAACAATTGTATTATCGATGTACTCACGTAAAATGTTACTGCAAATCTCGGATATGTGTGGTTAAGTTGTGAATTACCAGCGCTTATATGGCTTTCTAAAGTATAAATATTATCAAAAACCGATTTAAAAAGCTAGATTAGTAAGGAACTTTTGCTTGATTGATATTAATGGAACAATAAAAAGAATTTTATTAAAGCTTAATTTAAAGCAACAGTAACCGAATATTCTGTGTCAAATTGTGAAAAAAGTACATTCATGGCTTGCTATTATTATTTCAGTACTATGCCACTGCTGTCTTGAAATAATTTTTAAGTGCTAGCAGATATTATTCTATCTATTCAAAATCTTTTTTTTATTCTTCATCATTGAAAATATAATATAGTTATAAATTTCTATTTTAAATTTTCTAGCAAATTTAACATTAGCAACTCGGAATCGATTCATAATTCAAAATAATATGAAAAATCGTACCGGAATTATTAGATAATTTTAATTAATTTAATGATGTAAAACGTGTGTAAGTATATAATAACATTAAAATTATTTATTTGTTCTATTTAAATTGAACAAATGTGCGTTAATGAATAAGATATTTAATTTTAATGATAAAGAATTTTAATAAAGGTAAACAATATAGGGTTTACTGGTTAAAAATATTTATTCTTCCAGAATCTATTTATACTATTGTGAAAAAGTGGAAAATGTGAAAGTAATAATCAAAAATAATTATTTAATAAATTATTAATACAATAGAAGAATATTTGAATAGATAGAAATAAAAAATTGAGAATTTTTTATTTTGATATGCTATTTTTCACTTAAATTCCTTCGATATATATATATATGTTTTTATTTATGATAAAAATGATTTCTAATCAGACGTTGATGTCTTCATTGAACTCAATATATTTGCATTTTTTTTAACATTATGTGTTTTTTTTTAAAAGATTTTGTATATTTATATTTTATTTATTATATCTTTAATTTTTTCCTTATTTTTTTTAACACTTTAAGCTTCATCTAATATTTTACTCACGTTAAAGGACAAAAGACAGTACGAATAATAATACATATATTATATATGTTAATATCATTTAATAGTCATTCTTACTCTAAGAAAATTTACATTCATACCCAAATCGTCTAAAAAAATTAGTTAATACGATACTTCAATATTAAAAAAGTGAATTTTTTTTTATAAATAACAAAATTAATATACGCATGAAAATTGTTTTATTGGAGATATAATCTTTTGAAGTAATATTATGATTATAATATTATAAGATCATTAATAGTTTTCTCAAAACTCAAATTTTTTATTTATTTTTCGGTGTGTCCAATATGAATTATATTTTGTAATACAAATTTTCAAAGTAAGTGTTAGCCTATTTGTATAGATTTGTTAAGTAATAAGCATATGAATATTATCTAGATTAAAATTTATTAACCGAAAATCTGTAATTATTTAAATGAAAAAGTTTATCATATTAAGGTTCTTATGATTCTTTTTATAATTTTATTAAATTTTTATGAATATTTGTGAGAAATGAGTATTATTAAGGTGAGTTTTAAAAACGCTAAAATAAAAGATTTGACTTTGAGAAAAGTTTATTTATTTTGATCTCTCTTGTAAATTTTAATATAAATTTAAAAGATTATTTTTTTTATTGAGAGGAACATTTTTTTTATTTCTATTAAAACGGTTTTGAAAAAAATTACCGAAAGAAATGTTTATATAGTAGATTGAATACTAAGGCTATTGATAATATCAACATAGTTATTACTATTGTTTAGTAATAACTCTACTATACTCGGCTAATTGCTTTCATCGCATGTTTCAAAACTTGACATTAAAATGTATTGTCCAATCGTTCAATCAATACAATAGAAACAGATCTCAATAGATTAAAAATAAAATCTGACCTTCATTTTAGAAAATAATTACAGTTTAATTAAAGTATATTGATATGTATTCATTTATTGCAATTATATTAAATATAAAATCTTTCGTGTTGTTTTTATTTTAAAATTAGACTGACAATATGTCATCATATTACTGTATAATAAATCAAAAAATTAACTTAAAGAGAAAAATTATCAACATCTTAAATGTAATATTGGTTACATAAAATAAGAATAATACCCTTGACTTAATAATATTTACCTTCATTAATTTAAACCCATAATTATATAATGCACCAAATAAGCACCGAGTAGCTTTATCTGTTACGTTTGAGCGTAAAAAAATATTTTTTTATATTTTATCGCAGTAATCGATAGAATGTATAATAATATTGTAAAATAAAATAATAATTATGTTCTTTCATATTTGTGTAAGAAAAGTGAAAAATTATATTATATTTTAGATACATTGCACTTACATTATTTCATCAGACGTACACGTATTCAGGCATTTGTATATTGTATTATATGGTAGAACCCAATTTTATTATGGGATAATTTTTTCTCTATCGTTTGTCATAATTTTAACATGTATGACTTATGACCATCTGAATTAAATTACGAAACTAATTTCACTGAGTTTTAATAAATAATGTTAGAAACTTCTATGCTGATGTGCATGAATGGATATAATTTATGAATTTTTTAAATTGTGAATTGTGCCATCTTATATTGTCTACAGTATCTTATAAATTAAATACTAATATTAGATAAAATTGACAACTACGTTATCAACAAAACAGTAAAATAAAAATATAATAAAATTTCCAATGTATATTACAATACTGATATCGTAAACGATTTAATTAAATTGAGAAAAATATTCGTTATGAAACAAGAACTTATTCATTAGATACAATTTTTGTTTTTTAAGATATAGAAAAAAAGAAATTTCATTTTTTGTACAGTCATTGTTTAAAAGTTTTCGCATTTCAACAACTTTCAAATTTATTTTAACAACACAAAATTATTATGGATTATTTACAAGAAAATGAGTATTGGTGTTTAGCAAATATTTGAAGTAGCTTAAAAACAATGTTTAACATGTTACGAGTTGAAAATTTATTTTGCAGAAAAATATGAACACTATTATTATTTCACCAAAAATTTAATGTAATTTACGATTAAATTTTATATATAATGATATAAAATGCAACTTAAGTTTTTTTATATTCGATTTTTTATCAACTTTTTATTCTTATAAAAATATATATATATATATATATATATATATTTATATATATATATATAAACTTATTAGTTTAATTCATCAATATTAGATTTGAAGCTGTTTTGGTACATGGAATGAAGATTAAATAAAAAAATCTCAATAACATTACCGAAATATTTTATTTTATTCCTGTATAATGAAAGCATGTTGAAAACATATATTTTGCATTATGTTCTGTCGTGGATTAATTCATAAGGTTGTATCATTTTTCATTCATATGTATAGGTATAATATTATCATATTCTAAGATAAATTTCAATATCATTTTAGATATTAATTTAAATTTGTTACAGAATTATTATACATCATTAATTAAAACATTTGACGAAATTTTTCAAGATTTTTTATAGTGAAACGTGAAATATTTTGTAAAATGAATACGTGTACAATTGCGATGATAAATGCGACATATTGTATTTGAATAGAAACTTAAAACCATGTTCCAATTTAAAAAATATAAAATTTACTGAAAAAAAGTTTATATATTATTTTATGTTAATAATAATCAATTATAACTGTTAATTATCATAATTTTATTGTTCTTATTTATTTTAAAATAAATTTGAAAAAAAATATTTCAATTGAAATCGATTTTGTACAGTTGAAGAAATGAAATCGACCGATGTAATTTTGAGTTCATAGTTTTCAGTCAGTTCAGTTATATTTTCTTACACAGATATTTAGATTTTTTAATATACGTATATTTAGATAATGTATTAATTATGTACGAAATTAAACTAAATTATTTATAATTTATAATGGGCAATACAAAAAATGGAATCATATAATGTTATGCGCCGTTAGCGATAACAGTATTCCATACAAGAACTCGAGAAAATTAACGCATGACCTTTTATTTGAAGAATCAAATGTAGGACCTGCTAGTCACGTAATGGATTTATCGTTGTGACTATTTAGCTATTAATTCCGATATATCAAATATATTGAAAACAAATATCTTTTTAAATACAAGTAACATTTAAACAAGTTATTGCTGTATATGAAAATATTTAAAAATTTTTAATTATACATATCAAAGTTAATTATTGTTATACAAGGTATGTACAAGTTTTTATGTATAATTTACCTACAATTTGCCATGCAAGAATCATATTTGTTTATGATTAAGTTAACGACAAAGTTCCAATTAAGAAGTTTTTGTCTTCAAGAACAAGTCACCTATTTTTTTGTACACGTTTATTTATTTAAAAATATTTTCCAAAAAGTTTTAATAGCGAATCGAAAGATAAAATATTTTATATAAAGAAAGGAAAACATATTTTCATCGTGATTTAGTTAACTTCATTTTTTAAATTTTATGCATGTATAAATGATAAATTAAGTTGCCTAAATTGAAATTCTTGTACAATAAAAAAAGTTGTCTTTGCTACTGGATGGAAAATTAAATCAATGCCTTCAATTTAAATGTCTTGAAATCCAGAAATATTTCATTTAAAACTTTATAAAATGTTACAAAGTGCACATAATTTTTATTTTTGTATAAATACAAAAATGTTTTATTTGTTCAATTTTCATTATTTAATCGTTAAAATAATTATCATTGAAGTTGAGATTTATATAAAAATAAATATTAATGTAAAAGTGCAGATTCCATAATTTAAAGCCATGCAATACGCATTATTAATCCATTATTAATATGTTAAATTTTAATGTTATGTTATTTTTGTTTTGGTTTTTCACACATATTGATAAATACTTAAAAATATTGTTAATAAGTGTAGAAAAGAGCAAATATTTTTAACTTTCAGTTAAATTATGATTTCCATTGTACCATATCAAAGCTTCTCCTCTACTTTTACAAGATGCCTACAAATTGAAAATTAACTACTTAATTAAGATAAGAAATTCAGAACTGGTTTCTGCGAGGCTCGGAAAAATTGAAGGCACATGCCGTAAATAGTATTTTTATAACTTTTACGAATATTTTAATATTGTATAAAAATGTGGTTCTCTAGTAATCATTCTTACTTGTTAACCGAACAATAAAGCTTATTAATTACTCGATTTCATTATAAAATGAGCGGTCAATCGAGTGAATGTGAAAAATGTAAAATAAGAATTGAATTTTTCCCCTTCCAAGAGCTTCCCTTTAAATACTAATCTGCCTTTATTATAAAATATTTGCCAAATAGAACTCAGAAGTTCGCGTTTCAAAATCCAATCGCTCGTTCTGCAAACTGTATTAGTAAACACATTTGCTATACCCACGTTGCATAAGATCGCTTTGACACAATACATATTGTTCTCTTCAACTTCGCTGCATTACAATAATTGGATCTTACGGCTCGGTCGATCTGTGTAAACAATAACATCTACCGAATGAACTTCGCGTTCCGATAGTAATAAACTTCCGTGAACGGCCGTTCGATATTTTTTCAGCTTATTAGTCCTCGTTATTTTCCACGAACACATGAACATTAAAGTCGCTAATATCGTGCTTTTTGCAGGGCTGACCAATTTATTAACAGTAATCCGGCGAATTATTCGTGCCCGCATCGCATTATTGACTCGCGAAAAATACTCATTACTCGGTCCTCGAGCCGGTCAGGTTAACGCGGTTAGGGAAAGCAGAGGGTAACCTGGCACCTCGCTCCGGAGGAACACGATTTTTCGAATGCTAACTCGGTTTAAGTACCTCGTTCCGCTTCACGTTTGCGCGCAACAAAATTCCCTCAAGCAGTCAAGTGCTAAAGCGGCAGGCAGCAATCCAACGACAGAATATGGCAATTAAAATACCTTAAACGAGGAGCGGCACCGTCATAGCAGCTTCGAAAGTGGCAAGCGACGAATTTAAGATATTTGCGCCGTCGAAGGCTCAACTTGAACTAGAGGCTCTGCTCGGGCTCGCGGGCGATCGCGACAGGGGCTGAAAGATGACCGCGATCCCGAACACATTGCAGCCCACCGGGACGGAGCAGCATCAGCGCGCGCCGGCATGCATTTTTCGTACAACCGCTTTTCCCTCCCCTCGAGCTCCAGTAGTCACTTGTCAGGAGGGAGGGAGAGGCGAACTTCCGAATTAGCATATCGATCGAACGGCAGAGAAACATACCTGCCACGAGGCCTCCTGCACCAGCTCCGAGCCAAATCTCGGGGATGCTTGTTGTCGCTCGCACGCGGAGCCCCCCACCCCGTCAGCGCTTCTCCGAGGGGTAGCGTCCGGTCGCAGCCCTCGTTTCGTCGTCGAGCCGCGCCGGCAGCAGTAGCAGCGGCCCTCGCCAAGGGGCTCTTTCTCTTCCGCGATCTCGCAGGAGAGAAGAGAGACAGCCAGCTGCCCTCGCCGCCCCCAGAACGCGCACTGCATCGTTAGCGACAACGGCGAAGGCCTCCTCATCCTCCTCCTCCTCCTCTCCGCTCTTGCACCCGTGGCCGCTGGGGCGCCGCCACCGTCGCCGGTGCCGCCATCGTCATCCTGTGCGATGCATGCGCGTAGGGGTGCGCGGAGGCCTGCGACTTTTTCAAGAACTTTCCCGGCGAGAGGGATCTACATTACCGGCCGCGTGTCGCCGAAACCCACGTCGTTCGCGAATCCGGATACAAAATTGCTGTTCCCGGTGACGGGTACAGGCACCGCTTAATTGGCCACGCGCTCCTCTACCCGTGACTCGATCAGCTGCCCCCTCGTCGTCACGTTTTCCCCCGCATGAGCATGGGTGTGGCATATGCGAGAGGCACGTGTCTAGCGCGGCTTTTCCAAACTAAACAATGTCGTCGCTGCACACAACGGCGCTTCTTTTTTCGCGGAACTTTCGATCTATGAAATTTATGACGTTGTATTAAGCCAATGCGAGGAGCCCATTATATTTGGCACAGTCTATCAACAAGGACAAATGTCTTTAAAAGTTTGCGAAGAAAATTTCAGAAAAATAAGACCGAGACGCCGAAAAAAATAAATAAGTAAGGATGACGTAACAATCTATTATTGGAAAGTGCGTTATTAGGCCTGTATGGATTTTCTTCTGTAAGGATTACGTAACCTCGGAAGCATCTCATCGTCAACAACAATACACGCAAGCAAATAAACTGGAAGATGTAATTGTTTTCGTCAAACTCGGTGCAGTCTTTTATGATCTGATTGTACGGACAACGAGTCATACAATTTACCGACAATTTTGAAAGGTTGGAAGGGCCCCGGATCATAATCTACTCTTTAGTTTCGATAAAAAAGCTTTGGAAGCTGGCGAATGTCCTACGAGAAGGCACACAAGTGAGAGTCTGGTTAGAAGCCATTGAAAATGTAGATGAGACAGTCACGGAAGAAACAAAGTGCAGAGACCCGTATAGAAAACTAAACGAATAACAGTGCAGTACGAGCACAAGGTAGAGAGATTAGAGATGCTCGAGTGTAGTGAAAGAAACATGGAGAATGAAGCAAAATAATAGCGGCGAGCCGATGGGAAGGTGCATAATGAGTAAAATGAGACGCGAGACAAGTGATTCATACATGGGAATGATGATAAAACTTTTAAGAAAAGTAATTTCTGTAGTTAGAGGGCCTGGCGTCGTCTAAAAAATACATACCTGTGTGAAATAGAAATTATATCTATTAATATACGCAGAATCATCAGCAGAATGCAAAAACAGATATTAAATGAAAAGAACTTAATTATTCCATTTGAAATATTTCTGTTCATTTCGTACAGCTGTCTTTATGTAACATTTCTAAAATTATATAGTTATTTGTATAAAATTTTTCTAAAACTTCGAATTAATGATTATCAATATTACAAATGAAACTTAATTTCATTTTGTTATAATTTTGCTTATATCTTTATTCTTTACTATTTAACAATCAAGCAGATCTCGAAATTAAAATAAAGATAGTTTTCATGTTATTTTCTCTAAAATATTTATAAAATCAACTATATCACTTTAAAAAAGTAAAATGAACAAATTAAGGAATAACAACGTGAAGGAGATAAATGGAAAAAATTATAAAGATAATAATATAGAAATTGAATGATAAATGATAAAATGGTCAGATTATGAATGAGAAAATGAACGAGACTATTCATGAAAAAAAAATGCAAAAAACTAAAAAATGGAGAAGGTTTTCAGATTTTAATCATTTTTATAAAAAAACAAGGGGTATGGGTTAGAATAGGAAGGGAGAAGATTTTTTCGATTTTAAAAATGCTTATAGAAAGGAACACGGAGGTGGGGGCATGAGGGAAAATAAGATTTTTTCGATTTTAAAAATGCTTATAGAAAGGAACACGGAGGTGGGGGCAGGAGGGAAAAGCAAAAGATTTTTCGGTTTATAAAAATGCTTATAGAAAGGAACACGGAGGTGGGGGCAGGAGGGAAAATAAGATTTTTTCGATTTTAAAAATGCTTATCGAAAGGAACACGGAGGTGGGGGCAGGAGGGAAAATAAGATTTTTTCGAGTTTTAAAAATGCTATAGAAAGAACGGAAGGGGGGGGGAGAAGGGGAAAGAAGAAGTTTGGTTTATAAAAGCTTATAGAAGGAACACGGGGGTGGGGGGGCAGGAGGGGAAAGCAAAAGATTTTTTGGTTTATAAAAATGCTTATAGAAAGGAACACGGAGGTGGGGGCAGGAGGGGAAAGCAAAAGATTTTTCGGTTTATAAAAATGCTTTATAGAAAGGAACACGGGAGGGGGGGAGGAGGGAAAGAAGATTTTTTCGATTTTAAAAATGCTTATAGAAAGGAAAACGGGGGGGGGCAGGAGGGAAAATAAGATTTTTTCGATTTTAAAATGTATATAGAAAAAGACAGGGGGGGGGGAAGGAGGGAAAAGAAGATTTTTTCGATTTTAATAAAATGCTTATAGAAAGGAACACAGGAGGTGGGGGTAGGAGAAAAAGAAAGATTTTTTCGATTAAAAAATGCTTATAGAAAGGAACACGGAGGTGGGGGCAGGAGGGAAAATAAGATTTTTTCGATTTTAAAAATGCTTATCGAAAGGAACACGGAGGTGGTGGCAGGAGGGGAAAGCAAAAGATTTTTCGGTTTATAAAAATGCTTATAGAAAGGAACACGGGGGTGGGGGCAGGAGGGGAAAGCAAAAGATTTTTCGGATCATAAAAATGCTGATAGAAAGGAAAACGGGGGGGGGGCAGGAGGGAAAGATTTTCTTCGAGAAAAAAACATATAGAAAGAAACCCGGGGGTGGGGGCTATGTCCTTTCACCTTACTGCTCGCGTTTGGGGGTCAGGAGCTGGGTAAAGCTAAAAGATTGGTCTTGACCGATTGGATAAAATGCTTGATTAGCATCAGGAAAAAGCGGGACGGTGGCTGCTGGAAGGTACCCGGGGACTAACAAGTTTGCAATAAAAATTTTTGTAGCGGCTGCATAAAATGATTGTAGAGCCAAAGTTGCACACGGAGGTTTGGTTGGCCACGCGGAAGGAGGGGAAAAATAAGATCTTTTTAGAAGTTTAAAATATTGCTTATAGAAGAGGAAAACGCGAGGTCTTTCGGTGTGGTGGTAAGCATCTTAGAGGGGGAAAGCAAAAGATTTTATCGGCTGACTAAAAATGAGCGTATAAGAAAGGAACACGGGGGTGTGGGGCAGGAGGGTGCGGGAAAGACAAAGATGTTTCGGTTTTATAAAACGCTGATCGAAAGAAAAAACGGGGGTCCGTGCGGCAGGGAGGGGGGGGGGCAAAAAAAACAAAAAACAAAAAGCAAAAAAGATTTCTTAGTTCATAAAAACGCTTATAGAAAGGAAAGGAGTGTGGGGGAGGGAGAAAGGAAAGATTTTTAGGTTTAAAAAATGCTTATAGAAAGGAACAGGAGGTGGGGGCAGGAGGGAAAATAAGATTTTTTCGATAAAAATGCTTATAGAAAGGAACACGGAGGTGGGGCAGGAGGGGAAAGCAAAGATTTTTCGGTTTATAAAAATGCTTATAGAAAGGAACACGGGAGGGGAGGAGGGAAAAGAGATTTTTTCGATTTTAAAAATGCTTATAGAAAGGAACACGGAGGTGGGGGAGGGGAGAAAATAAGATTTTTTCGATTTAAAAATGCTTATAGAAAGGAACACGGGAGGTGGGGGCAGGAGGGGAAAGCAAAAGATTTTTCGGTTTATAAAAATGCTTATAGAAAGGAACACGGGGGGGCAGGAGGGGAAAGCAAAAGATTTTTCGGTATTAAAATGCTTATAGAAAGGAACACGGGGGGGGCAGGAGGGAAAATAAGATTTTTTCGATTTTAAAAATGCTTATAGAAAGGAACACGGAGGGGGGGGCAGGAGGGAAAATAAGATTTTTTCGATTTTAAAAATGTCTTGAAAGTAACACGGGGGGGGGGAGGAGGGGGAAAAGAAGATTTTTTCGATTTAAAAATCGCT